>JANSTU010051086.1:0-35943 GCA_027564075.1 Bolitophila hybrida
CTGTGTGTTTGGTGGGATTGGAAGGGAATCATCCACTTTGAGCTGCTCCCATATGGCCGGACGCTTAATTCTACCATGACAACCTCATATTTTAGATTTATAAATGCATTTCACAAACAAATTTTGGACTTTTTTTGAAATTTCACTTTTAAGGTTAAATTGTCATCTCAAAATTGAAAAAACGTAAAAGTTGTGCCAAATTGTACTGTTTAAAAAATATTTTAAACTAAATTTTTAGTTTTTCCATTAGGTTCAATGTTCAATTCTGAGTAGACTGAGTAGACTAGGTAGATATAGTAGTAAACATTTATTAATTAGGAAAATTAATATATCGTCTACGTACGATATTTCTGTTAGTTTAGTTTTTAGTTGTTTGTTAGCTGTTGTGTTTACAACATTCATTTGTGTATTATTGGAATTATCTGCACCGACAGAACTCAATCACACAAACATGAGATATCGAGGAGGTTATCACACTGCCTATTTTCACGGACACGCCATGCTCCGTAGGAATGGTGTTATTTGTCTCTAACTAAATTGTAAACGTTTTTCATTGGGCTTGTATAGTGCGTACATGTGCAAAATGTTCGTAAACTTGTACGAATACTAGACGAAAATTTTGCTCAAATATTTCAAGTTGTCTAGAGGCACCGCGGGCGTTAGAACTAATGCGGCATGTCAAAGTCTGAGTGAAATAGCGACGTTATTTTCGGTAGTTGTCTAAGGGAGTAGGAAGGAAGATGAGTTGATGAACTTTCAAACTAGTTTAAACATCCACATATCCATCTGAAAACTTAGGCGACAAACACAGTTCGTGTGTACATTTTAGCATGGTCGCCAAATAAACCTCTTAAGGAGGTCAACGGCAGAGTTCAGTTAGTAGTAGTAGCAACCCTACCTCCTTGAACGATTTCCCGTTTTTTGGAATTAATTCAATAATAATAGATAAAATTTTTGTTGAAGTGAGATGTAGCCATTCAAAAAAAGTGTCAAAATGCCAACATTCTTTACTATTGAATAACGAAACATTGATGCCATCAATTAACAAATACACACGCACTCTGTATAGGACAACATAGGTGTATGATGGCTTTGATGATTCCCGATTCCGAATATGCAAATTTGATAGTCGGGTCCGGGCAAATTAAGACTACTAACCATCGCATCGTCAGTCAACCATAGCCATATCTGAGTGGGTTAACGCGTTGGCTGGCTTATGTTTTTTTTGTTTATCGAATGTAACACTTTAAATCAGTAGGTTCCTCTTGCTATTAATAGCCTATTTTTGAAATATGTTATTGATTTTGAATAACGGAAAATTAATGCCTGCAATTAACATATACACACGCACCCTGTATAGAACAATACGTGTATGATATGCGATGATGATTCACGATTCCGGAGTAGATATCTCAAAAATATGTAAAATATTGTCCTGTAAAGATGTTAGAGTCACGTCAGGACAAATTAACTATCGGGGATGAGTTGTGTTGAGTATTCATAGTCTCTTGTGGGACATAAGAACAATGTGCAATGCTGCACACCAACAGGGTTTACATGGCTGGTCAGGTCAAGTCATGTTAATGCGCTGCTTCGTGTTATGCTACTCCTATTGTAGTTTCTGTGCTCTAACACATACAACACATCATACAATTTTTGAGATATCTATATACATATGTATATGTTATGCTGGTGATAGATTAGATTAGATTTCAAAGTTGAAACACACAACTATTTTTCAAGGCAGTTATATTATAGCGTGATTCGTGAAAAGTTTTTTTTTTCATTATGGCTGAATTTGTATTACCCCAAAAGTTTATAGCCTTAGCTAATATAACGCTGATTGGTGTACGGTTCTCAGAAGAATAAGAATTAAACGAAATCTGATCAGCTGGACCTAGTGTCAAGACTGTGAAAAGGATGTTTGCGGAATTGGAAAGTGAACGAACCATATACATTTAAAGCATAATGTTAACATAACGATCTTGTACTTTTCCTTATTAAAAATGTATTACCTCGATGGTGCAGGACTAGCTGAACCAGATGGTGTCCTTGGCCTGGAAATTGTACTCCCAAAAGCAGAGATACTATTGTTTCCATTTGATTTTGCAATTGACCCAACCGAAAGTCGAGAAGGACGTGGTGTCAAACTTACAGGAGTCGATATATTTGTCATTCTTCGTTGTGGAATTTTGGTAGGTGTTGCATCTTCTATGGTTTACAAATATGTTTAGTGGTTTTAATCTTATTATAAATCATATTTATCTCTTACCTGTACTATCTAATGACAATGTAGATCCATGACGGGATTGAGGTTTTGAACCAGCCCGACTTATAGGTCTTGAATTTGGTTTGGATCCATTGCGAGATCCACCCGGAGTAATTCCGGTTCTACTTGGAGTGTAAGATGGCCTATGTGGTGTATATCGTGTTGCGCTCACACTATTTTCGTTATCACTAAGAGAGTCTGGTGTCGATGCCGACACGGATGATTTGGATGGCCTGGACATAGCTACCGATCGATTGGATCGCTCTCGAACCTAAACAAATATATCAAATTAATATTTTTTTTATTCAAAACAGGAACGCGATGAAGCTGAAAAAAGTTATGTAAACGAAATTGAAAATTTTAATATTTTAATTAATATTTGATAATCTTACCCAATGCGTTGAGGGGTGACAATGTGGCGCATGAGGACTCAGCGGCGTTGAACGAGATCCCCCTCGAATAAACGCCGTGCCTCCTGCGCCCATATGTAGAGGATATGCACATGGAATTTGTTCTTGAGCTCGAAGTCTTTCGAAAATTGGCATTAATTCGGCCAAATGTTCATCGGCTACGATATAATATACTCTGTTATTGGCCATTCAAATCAAAAGAATGTCACCACAGAGGTCATGATCATTTAACAAACAATTCAAATTTAATACTGTATTAAATTTGTCTTTTTCACAAAGGAATAATAATAATAATAGTATGTATACATCAAAAATAATTTCAATAAATTCATATCAATGTAATAACATGTTCAAATCGGTTTACCGTTTATAAAAGTCTAGATTTAAAAAACAATTAAAACCGTGCACGATATTATGATAGTTCACTAATACTTCTGGCCACAAGTAAAAGAAACAGATCTGTGGTATGTTTTAAATAAATAATAATATTCCGAATTTAAACTACAAGTCGTTGGCAGTCCCAAATTATAAAAGCTTCAAACTATAAATATGTGCACAAAAGAACCTTGACATGCATTTTTACACAATCTTCACAACAAACCATTAAAATGTGAATAATACAAACAAAAATACTATAATATGATTGTCAGTTGGAAGTAGACAAACAAATAAATTACCATTTTTTGTTGGATACAGTTTTTCTTCAAACAATGTACCTTTAGCATGGGATGTGATTTGTAAATCTTGTATTGTTTACATTAAATATTATCTATTTACCTTGGTTATAGGACCTTGACTGCTGATTGGGGACGAACCATGTGATCCATTTGGATTTGAGCCAGATGAGATCGATACACGTGGCTTGAAAGCGGCCATACTTTGGGACACTCCGTCAGCCAAAATGAATTGTTCTCGCAATTCGATGTTAGTTCGTCCTTTGGCTAAATATGTTCGGATTTTTGGGGATTTATGTTCATTTGGATGTGTAGTTTACATTAAAAGGATAGTGGTAGGAAGTGGTGAGGTTTGTTAGAATTGTGGGATTATAAAAAAATTATAAAAAGTGTGTTAAAATATAAATTAAGGAACAGTTTCAAATGGATTTAAAAATAAACAAGAAATACAAATAAGACAACAACAACAAAACAACATCAAAAATAATTTAAAAAAAAAAAACGTAATAAAAATAAACATATTTAAGAAATAAATTTCTAGTTTATTTTGTTTACATTTTTAAAAATAAAAACCATGAACAAGAATAATTATACAAATATCAACAAAACATTATAACAACAGTCGCTAATTAGTAATGTTTATCATGCAAATAAGCCTACAAAATATTAAGCATTATCTTATAATTATAAATACCTTTTTTATGAAAATTATTGGTTAAATAAATAATTGTAACAGTATTTTTAAGTTTTAAAAAATATTTCAGACCAAACCACATATATAACGCAGATAGCTAATAGTAGACACTTCGCGAACAAACCAATGAAGTATATTTTTGATAGAAATTATTTTCATGTTTTGTGTACGAATACTATACCACTAGGTTTTCAAGTCTAATTGTCAAAACTTCATATTACATGCACAACCAGCTATCTGTGTATATCTGTACACCAAACACCAATACCCAACAGATAATCAGATGTATATTCACTGTATAGTATACACATCCTGTCAAAATTGTAGAAACGCTCAAATGAGTCAGACTTTTAAAAATAGTTTATTTTTGGCATTATAATAGAAAAACAATTAAATTGTACAATTTTAATCAAAGAATGTTTGTCTAGTTTAATGTTTAAAATTTAAACATTAAATTATTAAATTTTAAATGTAGAAATGAAATTAAAATTGAAATATTGCCAAATTCAGTTTTGAACTGATTATTGATTTATACCTGTCTGTTGTATTCTATTATAATGCCAATACAAAACTTATTAATATATTATATAATATGTATATGTATGTATATTTTAAGTGAGTTTTTTATTTATAAATATATGTATGAGTCATGTAGGTTAAAACTAAATTTAAAAAAAATTATTTTCTTTTAAACAACTTAATAATTTAATATGCAAAACGAAATAATGGATCGGAATTAATCATAATTTATAAAAATAATAATAAATTATTCGTGCAGGGAACATCGATTGGATATTATCCAAGGCTTAATTGAAAATATATTTGAAAACAAAGTTATCTTACATAAAGGACAGCAAGCCTCATGCTGACGAGGATCGTATGGATTTGCTAATGGCAAAACAAGTGCCACTGTAATATTCCAACATTGAGCATGCAAGAATGAAAATAATTTAAAAATAATAAAATAATATATTTGAAATTAACACAGGTAAATAGAAGTGGTAAACGAGGAATTTGTAACAGTAAAGGGTAATTTGAGAAAAATATAAATATAATTAGTTAAATTGAAGCAAGTAAGAGATTCAATTGCAATATAGTTTTATTCATTATTTGAGTTAGTACTTCGGAAGTTATTGTTTAGCTGATTTTTTTGAGTTAATTTATTATTAAATGACCATTTCCTTTGGGCGAACATTTGTTGTTTTTACTTGTAATTAATTTAATTTTTTTATCAGAAAAATTTCTATAAATTTATAGTTTTTATTTTATATGAAATCATTAAATAGTAAATAATACGTACCACGACATGGGTCATTCTTTACTAAGAACTCATCTAAGGCAACCCATCCTCCACCCACACGGACCATTACAGTACTCCTAAGAATTCGAACTAATCGAAGTTTCTGTGAATCTCCAAACTATAAAAAATAAACAAATATATTTCATATTTGCAAAACTAAATAAATCCAATAAACATACTCTGTATTTGCCTTCGCCAACTTGGAATACACGGAATTTTTGTCGACACGTACAAAGCATAACTAAACGCTTCACTTCATCGTGAATTTTGTCAGCGTCATTGGCAGGCTTACGTTCTTGCCAATCTGGTCGAAGAGCAGCAATAAATTCTTGCCAATCAATAAGGCCTTCACCATTGCGATCAAATAAATCAGCAACTGCTCCCATTTCCAAACGAGATGTATCAAATTCTAAGTTACGAATTGAATTAAAAATATAAATTATTATAATCATTAAAAATCCTTAAATATAATAACTTACTGGTGTTTATAATTCCATCTACAAACACTTGCCGTGGTATAAGTCCATTATTGTCATGATCCATTTTACGGAACAAATCAGTAAGTCGTGATTTTTTATGGTTCATGAATTTTAGGAACTATTCGAAACGTTGTTAAAATTTAAAATAAAATGGATTATTGATTATGTTAAAATACCCTCTTTCGCCAATTATCCCAACTGAATTGTCTGACACGTTCTACGTCTTGTATATAAACCATGTGATCGTGGAGACGTCTCTGGCGTTCCCATGCTAACATCCAAACGTATCGCCACTTATCCCATAAGATACGAGCTCTTGAAGAACGAAATTCGGTGCTAGTGCTATCAAAAAGATTTTGATTTACAATATATTGTTATAAAATGTTCACACAAAAACAAGTGATGCATACAATAACATTAAACTAAAAAAACAACAATATAAGCTAGCAGCACTCACCTTGAAGGTGAAAATCGTGGTCCAAAGTGTGGCACACGTTCGGGTGTTTCTCTAGTAGGGCTGACGCGACTGAATTGCAAAATAAAAATACAAAACAAAACAAACAAAACAAAATTTAAAAATATACATTTTGTCAAGACAAATCATAACAATACAAAATAAAGGCTTTTTACACATTCTGGATAATAAAAAAATATTATTCATACCTATGTTTGCGATCAAAAGAAAACTCTCGTAAATCTTGACTTGAACCACGCCTGTAATATAATCTTATTATTGTACCATATATCAAGCATAATATGTTTATATTACACGGGTGTTTTTGATGTTCTAGAAGGTTTTCGTGCTGCCTCCTTCGTTCCAGTAGGAGGTTGTTTCGGTTTACATGCTCTATCAACTTCAGGCTGGCGACGTGCTGTATTTTCCATAAATTCTTTGTGGTCTGAAATGAGTTGCTCGACAACTTCAATTTCTTCGGGCAAAGGTTCTGATTCCAAACCTGAATATAAAAAAAATATTAATTACCAAAAATAATTTTATAATTAGATAATATAATATACTGAGAAGAGTAGACTCCAACCCGGTCAACCATGTTAAAAGTTCTTCGATAGAATCATCCAAATCTCTAAGCGTTTGTAATTGCATTTTAAGTTTGCTTTCACGACTCAATGCCCACTGCGATACTTCATCCCATCTTGACTGAATAATTGTTATCCAGTTTTTAATGATTGGTATGGAATCATGATAAGATTTTTGCAAAATGTTGTTGGCCAAATGCAGTGTATCATCTTTGTCGTGTTCTTTGTCACGCAACTCTTTCATAAATTGTGAATGAAGCTGTAAAAGTTCATGCGCATGAGCTTCATCGTCAGGGATGGATGCTGTGAATCGAAGTTTCTGTTCAGCTTCTGATAACCATTCCAATAACATATGTACTTGTTTGTGAAGACGTTCCGCATCTCTTAGTGCGTCCATGAGTCTAAGTCCGCGACGTTCTGTAAGTTCTGTTACATCATCCCAAAGACTCTGAACTTCTGACAAAGACATTGATATATTTTTGGCATCACCACTTCGTTCCACTTCTCGTCCAGTTTTAAGTACACTCTGCATTTGCGAAGAACGCTTTTCCAAATCGTTTTCAAGATTTTTATGTTGATCAACTAACTGCATTACGGTTTCCAAGTCTCCATGTACTGGACCTTCTTGTGACAATCGAGTTTTTGTCTTACGCAACCATTCCAAAAGTGCTTGAAGTGCTTCTGAAAATTGTCCAGAAAGTAAAAGTGCTTCTTCGAGTTTCCGTTGACGATCAACACTCTTCGAACAAACTCTAGTCCACGTATCCTTCAGTTCAAGCAGCATTCGGTTAAGTACTGGCTCATCCGTTTTCGGTGCACGATCAATAAGATTTTTGCCATTTCTCATTGTTGTATCATAAAGACCTTGTTTTGCAGACAAATTCCGTTGGGTTTCCTTTAATTTATCGAGATGTTTCTTTATCTTAGCCGCTTCTGTAGAATTAGATGCTTCTTCTGCTAAACTGTCTAGAGAATTTTCAGTTTCGTGAAGCCATCCCAACATGCTATCCCATGCCTCGTGGAACTCACGTGCTTCTTTGTATCCATGATCCAGCGATCTAGTGCGCTCTGCAGCCTTGGCAACAACGCGCTCCCAGCGATGTTGAACTGACACTAATAAATTTTTTATGAGAATAACATCTTGTTTCTGACTAAAATATTTTAAATGTGTTCCTTTTTTGTCTAACAGAAGCATTGCTTCACGATGAATGGATACGTCTTTTTGTAGCACTTTATGTTCTTCAATTTGAATTTGAATTGTAGAAAGAACTTTTGAAACTGACGAAGCCCCAGCCAATTGTTTCTCTGCATTAGTGAGCCATTCTACAAAAGCCTGTAACGAATCGTGGAATTCAGTCGCTTCTTTTAGAGCAATCTCTAGCTTTATCTTTTTGTCAGACGCACGCGAAACAATTGCATCCCATTTTTGTTTTAGTGTACGGAGTGTGTGGGTCAAGTTACTAGATGTAGACTTCATTTGAGTTTGCCTTCTAATGTATTCTTGTCCTTGAGCCTGTAATGACTCAACTTTAGGACGATTCTCATCAAGTTCATTGTATATCTCCATGAAGCGTTCTAATTGTTCGGAAGCCGTTTCTGGTAGACCTCCTACAGGTTTACTAGCCCCAATTACACTATCAACATCACCAAGCCATCCTAAAATATCTTGTACCTCAGCAATGAAACCCTGAGCATCGCGCAGTGATTCTTCGAGCTCATGTTGTTTCTCTGAAGCCTTGTGTAGTAGATCTTTCCATTGGTTATTCAATTTCTTTAGTTTTTCCTGGGTTGTAGAAGCTTCTACGGAACCTTTATCACTCTCAATAAGTTGTCGGCCGGCATCGTTCAGCGTGTCCACTGAACTTTGGTGAGCTTGAATGTCATTAGCGAGCACCTTTAATTTAGCCAGCTCAATTTCGAGAAGTTGCGGATCACCAGGAATCTATAGGTTACATTAAATTTTGTTTTATAATTTATATATATTTTTATTCGTTCTTTTAACTCACAGGTTTCAATTTATCCAAAGTAATATCCGTTTTGTTGATCCACACAAGCAATTCATTCAATGCATGTTGGAATTGACCGAGATGTAACAAGGCATGTTCTAACTGCTTTTGCCTTTCAACCATACCTCGTAACAAGTTGTCCCATCTTCTATTAACTGCGTTTAGTGGTTCTCTGATCGCAGATGCCTGCTCTGGTGATGTTCTTTCAGTAAGCTCAATTGCTTGTCTAGAATAGTTACAATAAATTATTAAAATAAAACATATTTATCATATACAATATCAAATATCGAAAAGAAAAGTAAAAAAATAATAATTTAAAATTAAATAAGCTAATTTTTCTTGCCTGTCCAAGGATCTGTCGTTTTTTAAATTATGATACACAATCATGAATAGACATGAAAAGAGATATTTAATCTTGTATACATTTTTTGCTTGATAAAGTTACAAATAATATTTACCTGTTTAGAGATTCTATTTCAACCATATGTGGATCAACATCATCTTTGAACTGTTTTAATTGCTCGATTTGTTTCTTAACAGCATCGATATCAGCTCCAATGGGCCCTAAATTTACATAGCGATTTTCTGCCTTTGTTAGGAATGTCAAAAGATTTTTGAGAGTTTCATGGAATTCCATAGCTTTTTCCATAGCATCGATAAGATTTTCTTCGCGTTTAGCATACAAAGCTGTAATATTATCCCAAGCATGATCGAGATCTTCGATATGTTTCTTAACTTCTGGTTTGTCTGGTTCTCCACATAGTGACATTAAGTTAGTACCAGTACGCCGAACCTCTTCCACTTCGGGTTTAGTTTGATCAATTTCATGTCGAATTTCTTGTAATGCCACTTGCTGCTTTTGAATGTCTTGTGGTTGAGCAGCTGGAGATTCTTGGGAAGATAACGTCTCTTCTAAGTCACCCAATGTTTCCATTATCGCTTGTAATTGTTTCCAGAATTTATTAGCAGCTGCTAAAGCATCTTCTAAAGATCCGACACGTTTCGAAGTGGCTTTCTGAATATCATTCCAGAGACTATTAAGCTTTTCTAGCTTTTTCTTTATATCTCTAACAGCTGGATCTGATGTATTGCCTGCTTTGGCTATAACATCACTAGCGGCTCGTTTAACAGCAGCAAATGCTTCGCTTCGCTTGTCCAAATCATCTATTAATGAAGCATTATCTTCGATTTGATCATGTATTTTTGGTGGATGTGCAGAAATAGGATCAGCCTGATTAACTTGATCAGCTGTATTTGACAATGCTCTTAGCATACCTTCTAATTTATCAGAAAATTGACTTGATTCTTGTAAAGCATTTTCCAAAGCTTGTTGCCGTTCACGTAGCTCGGTTTTAAGAGCAGAGTAACGTGAATTGTCACTATCAAGAATATCATTAATTTTAGATGAATCCTCAGCCGTAACCAGATTTGCTAATGCTTCACCAGTTTTATTCAATTTGTCGAAAAGTGGTTTTTGTTCGGATATTGATTGTACAAAACGTTCATTCTTATCTTGTTGTAGTGCAATCTGTTCTGGTCGTAAAGCGGGCATACTGAGTAAAGAAATGTGATGTTCCATATCATCTAGCCAGATAGCAATTGCATTGTGCGAATCAGCAAAATGCTCCGACAGCGGTAAAGCCTGTTCAAGAATGGACAAACGCTCAGAACATAACTGAGCCACTGTATCTACGATTTCCTTCAGATCTTCAATTTTCTCACGAAGAGTAGTAGTATTATCGTTAAAGTGAGATTCACGTAGAACTTTTTTAGCAGAACTCGTAACATCACGAACGCGTCCCTTTTGACTAGATATATCATCATTAATTGATCTATGTTCATGTAATTGAGCACGTACAAGTTTCGGCTCCATAGCCGGCAGATCACTGTCTCTAAGACTTCCGTCCATATCTCGGAACCATTCAAGAAGTTCATTTAAATCGGCAATAACTTCATTAGATCGTTGTTTACTCAAATGAAGTCGTTCGGCTTTACGTTGAATTTGTTCAACAATAGCATCAAAACGTCTATTATCTCGACTTACAAGACCTTCGACCGTTGATGCACCTTCTCCTGGAGATAATTGACACAATTGCGATCCAAATTGATTCACACACTCTAGTACTGGTCTAATTTCAGAAAGTTCTCCCTCCAAACGAATAATATCACTTTCTCTTGGCTCTCCTGTAGTCAAAGCTCCTTCAGCTCCTTGAATCCATTCCACTAATCTGTTATGGGCATCGTGGAACTTTTGCACAATTGGCAAAGCATTTTGAGTGTTCTTCAATAGCTGTCCACCTTTGTTAGCCAATTCTCCATACCTTCGTTGAATTGAATCCAATTTATCTTTCAATTGAATAGCTTCATCTGCAGTAATGTGTTTCATCAATTCAGAACCACTTTCAACAGTAGAATCAATGTTTGGTGCACGTCCAGCTATGTCTTCATTTAGTTCAACAAGAACATCCATTTGTTCCAAAAGCTTTTCAGTATGCACAGGTACAATACGGTACCGTAAAAGACGTTGTTCCATGCTCTCCATCCAAGCTACGAGTTCCTGATAAGAAAGTACTAAATGACGAAGACCTGTACGTGATTCATCCAGGAGCTGTCCAACATTATCACTAGTATCCACAAGTCCGGTATAGCGTTCTGTAATGCCTTTAACCTTATCGCTCAAAGTGACAGCTTCATCTTCACCAACCAATTCCATAAGTTGGCCAGCTATATCAGCTAATTCAGAGAAGTCTGTTTTTTTATTTAAAATATCATTGTGCAAAGAGTCGTGTTCTTGAATTCTTTGTTGGATTTTTTCTTCGTCAGTAGGAACTAGCTCCATATTTTTTACTGCTCGTTCAGCACCATCTAACCAGTTACTTAAAGGAACAATTTTGTCATGGAACTTTTTAGCGACATGCATTGCTTGTTCAAGATCAAGTGTTCGTTTCTCAGCAGCATCAGTAAGTGCAACAAATCTATCCATCAATTCTTTAAGTTGTTTCTCAATTCCAGCCTTTTCGGCTGGTTCACAGTTTGCAGCCACATCTTTTCCAAGAGAAAACAAAGACGACATAGAGTTTTGACGATCAAGTAATAATTTTTTTAAGAATTTCTGCTCTTGCAGTTGAGCTTTAACTACTTTATAGTCAGCACTTGGTGGCTTCTGGTTTTCGACCATTTCTTCAGTATCACTTAACCATTTAGACAAACCATCCAAAGCTTCTTGGAATTTACCGGACTGCAAGAGAGCCACATCAAGTCGACGTTCTCTTTCGTTAAGTTTGTCTTTAAGGTCATTCCATATATCGTTTATTTTTTCCAAATCCTTTTCAAGAACAGCAGTTGAAACTACACCTTGAGCAGATCTAATCAAATCTTGTCCTAAACTATTTACTTCAGCTATTTTGGATGATAATGGTTCAAATTTATTATTGCGGAAACGACGTAAGCTTTCTTGTTGATTTCGAATTTGCTCCAACTCAGAACTGACTGGTTTCATTGAACGTAGTTCTCCTTTAACATCTTGCATATCTTCAGTTACTGCATCTCCAGCTATATAGAATTGTTGTAGTGATTTTAATGTTTTCTGAAGAATGTCTTCATGATCTTTTGTACGGTTTTCAAGACGAGCAAGAGTTTTACGAAGACCAGCAATTTGCTCTCGTGTTTGCATAGTATCTGGTGTAAATCCGGAATTAACTAGGACATGACCAGCTTCTTCTACATCTGCAACATTATCAGCGATTCTATCAATCTTATCCAACAGTGAAACGGTTTCGTTTATTTGCCCTAGAACCACTTTTATTTCACGGCCAGGTGGTGACAAAGAATCAACCATATTTTCAAGTTCCGAAAGATTTAAAGTTAAATTCTTTACTTGTTCATTAAACTGAGTCACTGCGGTAGCAGCAGATTGTAATTCACCACATCTGTCATCAAGCCGAGCGTTAAGATCATCAATACGATCTGCGATAGCGGAGACTTCACTGTGTAAATGATCAGCATCTCCATCGGTGGTTCTAGTTTCAGTGCTAATGTCGTTTGCTAATTTACGTAACTTTTGTAATGGTTTCATAAGTGCAGCGGTATCTTCACGAATGGTCTTAACACGTTCAAGCAGCTTGGGATCTTTAGCCGCACCACCAAGAGCGTCATGAGTACCAAGACGATCTTCACATCGTCCAACTGCATGATCTATGTCTCTTAGTTCTTCATTAAAATCACCTAAACGCTTAGCGCATAGTTCCAAAGTGTGAGCCCTGGACAGCAAGTCATTGTTAAGTTTTTCCCAGCGCTCTTTCAAATCCTGTAATTCAGCTTTAACAGGATCTTTATCAATGTCACACGATGATAGAAAAGAGTCACCTACAATTTTGGTACTTTCATATTCACCAGATCGCTTCCAAACTTCACTACGGAATGCCTGCAGCTCCTTTAACTGATGATCTAGTTGATTTTTTTTAAGAACACCTGGTCGTAATTCAGCAAGCTTATCTTCGGAAATACGAAGCCAAGAAAAGAAGTTTTCAGAAGCAACTCCATATTTCTTACACTGATCCATAGAGGTCTGAAGTCTTGAATGACGATCAACAACTTCCCGACGCAATCGATCCCATTGTTGTGATATTTTTTCTAGATCACGCACTAATCCACGGTCTGTTGTTTGATTGCCAATTTTATCTTGCAATTCTTTACCTTTGTTCAATAGCATTATAATTTCATGCTCTTTGGTCATTACTTCTCTATAAATTGGTTCATGTGTATCAATTTGATGCTGAAGGGAAGGTTTATGAGCCGATACCAAAAGACGTTCACTTAATGCTGCTAATTCACTAGCAAGCCAACCCAGTGTCCTAGCACAACTTTCACCAAATTGACGGCTATCACGAAGAGCTGCTTCAGTTTCGGCTTTACGATTATCTAGTTTTTTCTGAAGAGTTTGGTATTGTTTACCGATTGCAGAAACACGACTGTTAACATCCGTTCGTGATGATGGGTCTCCTAATACATTACACAGTGCTGATGCTGCTGATTCAGCGTCTGCCAACAATGGACGTTGCCCTTCAAGTTGCCTTTCAAGATTTTCAATTTTGCGCAATATATCTTGATGATCACGATCTGCAGGTAATGCATCCAAGTTATCATTTATTGTTTGTAAAGCAACACGCAGACGACTTAAACCATCATCAAATTCTTTGCTTGTATCAGCTGCTGCGCCTAGACTTTTAGCACGCTGGTCTAATCTGCCAACAAGATCGTCCCACTTATTTTTAAGTTTGTCCAATTTAACCGATATTGATTTGCCTTCGGGTGAAAACTCTTTTAGATAACCAATAACGATAGCACCAACATCTTGCAAATGAGTGAGTTGGGGTTGTTGTCCACGAAACTCTTCACGAAGTACTTGCACTTGTTGTACTTGACTTTGTACCATTCTCGAGTCTGATGAAATTGGACCCAACACTGTAAACATACGCTCTTTCGAAGCAAGCCATAAACTTAGATTGTCATGGGTATCCAGGAAGTCTCGTAGTTGTTCCGAGAAGTTTATACGATCCTTACACAAGTCATTGAGACCCTTCCAACGATCCGATATTTCTTCTTGGTCAGATTTTAACTTTTCAACACCTTGAACATCCGGTTTCCGTTTAATTAAATCTTTAATTTGTGCTTTAGTAGAGTCTAACATACTCTGTTTTTCGTACATGTCTTCTAAAACTTTACGCGCTTGTTTAGTAGTTCGTTCAGCATCATCTTTGCTTCCAATTGTATCTTTTGGCACTTGTCGCTGTATCTTATCTAGGAAATTAGACAAAGTTTTAAGATTGTCATGATGTTTACCAACTTCTTCCTTGAGCATTTCCAATTCATTTTGTCGATCATTCAACCTAACCCCTACTAATCCATAACGATTATTAATTTCGGTAAGCTGTTGTTGAATTGGCGATAATTCGGACAAATGGAATACTTCCTGAGAAGATCTACGACTTCCAAATCCACTTGAACCGCTCGGTGAATGCGGTGATACTAATGGTGAGATAATATGTGTTGCAGCTTTAGTGGGACTTGGAGATCTAGTTTCGCTTGACATACGACGTAATGGAGTCGTCGTGGATGTTTTCACAATGTTGTACGAAGATTGTTTTCGGGGTGAGCTTCTTGCACGTGTCAGAGAATCATATTGAGTTCCCAAATCATTTACTTTATCAATCGTGGGTCCGAATTCGCGATGTTCTTTCACAAGAGGTCTTAGTTCTTCAACTTGCTTGTTCAAAATAGCTACATCTATAGCAACTGGACTTAGAGAATTTGTACGTATTTCAATGCTTGTCAACCAGGTGAGAACTTGATTTTTAATTGCATCATAAGCCAAGAGAGAATCTTCCTTTTGCTGGGACAGTTTGACCTTTTCATTTAGCGAAATATCCAGATTTTTCCACTGAGTTGTCAGTGCTTTGACCCTATCACGTACTACAGTCGTATCTGTAACATCGCGTTTAGCAATTAAATCTTTGCCTAAGAATACACAGTTCTCGTACAATGGTTTAATTTGATCCTTGATGTTTATCAATTCTTTTATTCTGTGTGCCATTGTATCGGCAGTTACAGAGTTTAATTCACCATTATCAAGGGCTTCACTTAATTGGTTTAGATCAATTTCAATTCCGGAACAGTCATCATTAAATTTGTTTAACTGTAACAATGTTTCATCCAAAAACTCGCCACGTTTTAAAGTTTTGTCAAACAGTTTCTCGTAACGAACAACAACATCTTGAAGTTGTACATCAATTTTTTTAGCAATACGATCATTTGAAGATGTAGCTGTTAAATCACTAGCCGACGAGGTGACACTCCCTATACTTGCTCGATGTGATTCTAGGTCTGCCAATATACAACGATGATCTCGTACTTGTTCTAGTAAAATGTCCTTGATCAATGATGCTGGTCTAAAGTGGAGTTTATATTTATCCTCGGCTTGGTTAACCCAATTAACGAGACCGTCCAAAGCATCCTGGACACCTTGAGATTGTACCAGGGCTGTATCTAATAGTTTACAACGATCACTTAGAGCTTCTAGAAGTTGATTATACTTGTCTGTAAGCTGTTCGACAGGTAATTCTAATGCAGAAACTTCAGCTGGACTCAACTGTCCTATGAGCGATTTCAGTAAGGATGACAAACTTGTTTGAGCATTTTCAATAAGACGTCCTTGTGTCAAAAACTCTTTATGCAAACCTTTAGCTTCGTTCATTTGATCTTGAACCGATTGTGGGTCCGCAGCAATATCATCAGATAATACAAGACTTACGCGTGGTTGAATGTTACTTAACCAACTGTTGGCTTTGTCTAATGCATCTACGTACTCACGTTGTCGTCCACCAAGACCCGAAAGCCTATCAGATAGCGCATTTGCACGATGTAATAAATCTTTGTACTGTGCTGACACCAATTGTACTTCTTTACGAATAGGACTCTCGGAGCTTGAAAGCGGTTCAACATGATTTAGCCGTTCTGGCAAGGTTGTTCTGAATTCATTTAATGCTGTTAGATAGTCTCTACTTTCGTCAACAAACTTCTGTGCAGACATAGATATAAACCGTATGTCCGCCTGGTGAGCTATGACATCACTTACAAACTCTCTAGTGCTATCTGCTTGTGATGAAAGTTTACTAAGATCTGAAAGAGCTCTTTCCTTATCTTCCAGAGAACGACGTGCAGTTTGAAGCCAAGTTGAAAATATCTGAAGTTCGGTTCTGTAAAATAATTTAAAACCAATTTAGTTGTGAAACTGTTTTATATATATTAAAAAACAAACCTAAGTTTTTCAAGTTCATATCGTGCAGCTTCGATCTTCTTTAAAAGACGAGCAGTGCGTTCACTAGCTCTATCCACCCTTGTCTTCAGTTCACGTCCAGAATTTTCCAATGCCGCAACCTCTGGAGCACTTAGCACATCACCTCCAGTCAGCACTAACTGTCGTACTTGCTCTAAACATGCCGCAACGGGCCTTGATTGAGTATCGATATCATCTTTGATTTGCTACAAAAGCATAGACAGTTAATTAATATATTTAATTTTCTTTTCTTTAATAATAAAAGTTACCTTGAGTGTATTTATCTGAATCCGTAGTTCATCTATCTGTTCTTTCGGTCTATTAACAGAAGCAATAAGATGCTCGACCTGTGTAATCCATTGCAGAAGGGCAGACAATTTATCCTCACATAAGTTGAATTTTTCAACTACAACTTGCTAATAAAAAAAACATTTAAAAATTAATTTATTTTATAAAATATTATAATACAAAAGTAATGAAAACGGATTATGGATGAATAAAATATTACACAAATATTGTTCACAAAAAGAAATAACTTTGTAACATACAAAAACCACATTTGATAAGCAAAATCAACAGCAATACTTAAAAATAAATATTGCTAAATTATATTTTCACATACGCCAACATTCAAACGCATCCACAGTTATAATTTAATATACACATTAGTAACAAAAACAAATCCACTAAACCAGTAAATTTTGATTAGTAGTCTTATATGCCAGCATGCATTGTTTGTAAATAAAAAAAATAAGTCCTGAAAAAAGAAAATATTTAAATAAATAATCACTAAACACAACATAATATTTAATTAGATAATTTTATAAATAAAACTTAAAACTAGAAAATAGTAAATTAAAAAAATACTTAGAGCACTCTTTCTTTGCCGATGCCATTTTAAACAAGCTAAACAACAGTTTTGATGACAGTCGATACACTTTTAAAAAAAATTATAATAAAATCATGAAACATATACCAAAAAAAATATAAATGAAAAGTATGTTTAGATGATCGAGATGATGGATGAATGTCACTCTCACAAAAACGACTGACATGCACATTCAAGCGCAAAAAAATGAAGTCTAGGAAGCTTGATTGATGAAAACTCATATAATAAAATAAATGCGTTGGGTTAGGGATAATATATGATATTTCATAAAAAAATGCAATGGTAGAGGTTGCAGGGTAATTCCACTGAAAGTTTTGAGAAAACCAAATAAATAAAATCGATGATTTGATGTAGTGATGAAACACTCACCCTCTGCTCTGCCGGTAGAAAAAGTCCACGATCTCGTGCTTTTAACAAACTTGTTCTTTCTCCTTCTGAATCAATATACTGACCCAAAAATGAGTCTATCAAACCACTTGAAATTGCTGTCATTAATGGAATTATAGAACCGTTTGCTGAATTTTTAACACTTGTTGAGGTGGGGTCAATAATACCGATTTTAATAGCTTCATCCAATGTTACAAAAGGACGATTTGGAATAAATGGATTTGAGAAAGTTCCATTGGCGGTAGAATACAAGTTATAATTAAGAGCTTCAATGAGGCTAAAAGCCGTTTTTGGCGTAGTTAGAAGTCCGACTTGAACTGCTACTTGTAATGTATTCAATTTAGATGTCATGGTGTCCAAAATATTTGCTTTGTCAGTGTCTATAAGGCCTTTGCGATATGCGTTAGGTAGATTTATCAATTTTTTCTTTGCGCCGTCCTTGATAAGTGCTGAATCAACATCAATCAAACCCAAAACGATTGCTTCTTTAAGAGCATATGATTTTCTGGCATCTTGAGGATCAGTAAATTTTCCAGATGACAAGTCAAGGTTTCGGAATTCAACGGCTTCATCAAAAGTAAGAGGTTTTTTCATATAAACTATGAAAGTTGGATCGAACACAAAAAACGACTGATTCTTATCAACTATGGTTCGTAGATTCATATTAGCATTTCCTTCGTCAATATACTGTTTTACCGTTTTATATTCGCCGGTAAGAATATCTTTAGTAACGTAAACCTCTGGTTTTATTAAATTATATCGAATGGTTTCTTCTAGAGTGAATTCCCGTGCAGTTGATGTAGATGGTATAAGAACATCATCACTATCTACAGAGCTGCCAGATTTAAGACGGGTAACTGTTAATAAGTTATTGTTTTTCAATGCGACATCAAAACTGTTCAAATGTTTAGTCTTGTAATCGTAAACCTTTCCTTTACATGCATCAATATCATGATCAACTATTGCCTGTGATAGGGATTTTTGCTGACCAGTTATCAAATTTTCAAACTTCGTAGTTATAGGACAAACAAGTCCACATTCTATAGCTTTGCTTAAATCATGACATACGCCTGTTGATGGGTCTAAAAATTTACCATTATCGGCAAAAAATAGTTTATTCTTAATCATCAATTCTATCGATAAAGGTTTGGCACTGCTTACAATAAGACCAATTTGTTTTGCTTCTTGTAAATCAATTGAATTGTCCGCTAAATTGTAATTACCATTTTCATCGTTAATCAGTCCAATGTTAATGGATTCATCAAGTTTTATATATTTCCCTGTTTTATAATTTTTTATAATTGAACTAGTTAGACACACTAAACCTATCTTGTGAGCCTGTTGTAATGATATAAGTTTATTATTTGTAGGATTAATGCATTTTTTGGTTGCTTTATCGTACAAACCTTTTGTCAAAAGATCATACAAAGTAAAACCACCATTTTCAATATCAACAATTAGTCCCAAACTCATGGCTTCATTAAGTGGAATACATTTATTGCTTCCTGGTTCTTGGAAAACACCTTCACGTCTATCAATAATTCTTTCGCTACACGTTTCCGCAAAACTTAATAAGTGCTCATTTGGTTCATCAAAATAGCATGGTAAATTTGGATTAATTAAGAATTTTCGGGAGGCCTCTAATAAGGTAATCAATCGACCAGAATTTGAATCATGAATTTTGCCAGAGTTTGAGTCATACATGCCATTGTGAATAGCACGCTGAATGCTGATTGGAGTTTTAGTATCCCACAGTAAACCGTTATCAAATGCTTCTTTAAGTGTTATCTCATCACTGCAGAATGAAACACGAGCATTTTCACCATTTATTAATCCATTTTCTGTTGCATCGAATAATGAAATATTTACATATTGACCACTTGAATCTTTTATTTGGACCGTGTACGGATCAATAAGTTTTCTTGCTAGTGCCTGATTAATTGTTAGACGTTCGCCGTTTTGTGGATCCATAAAAAGTCCGGTTTGTTCATCGTAAAGTCCTTTTAGTATAGCTTCAGCAATACTTATGGGCTTTTTAACTTCGATAAGTATCCCACGATCAAATGCTTCCCTAAAATCAATTGTATTCCCATAGTCATCTAAAACTGTACCTCGCTTAGCATTGATTAAACCATTTTCAACGGCCAATTCAAATGGATAAACTTTGTTATTTAAATTTAATATTGTCGATTGAGGGTCTATTATGCCACGCTTAATAGCATTTTCTGTAGATAGTTTTTCTGATGTTTTAGTACAACAAAATGTACCTGACCTTGGATCGTAGATACCTTTGAATACAGCATCAGGCAAACTGCTTTTACGCTTTGATTGTATAATAAATCCTTGTTCTAATGCATCCAATAAGGTTATAGTACGTCCACTTTTATTATCGAAATATGTTCCTTCTTTTGGATTAATTAATCCTTGACTAATCGCATCCAACAGTGATATTATATCTCCATCTTTTAAATTGCAAACAATAAGTTCAGTTGTGTTAAAAGTATTATCTGATATTGAATCATAAAGATTTATTTTTTTACCATCTATAAAAAATGTACTTGTTTTCGGATCAAATAAATTACATAAAAGTGCATCAACTAAAGATATGGGCGTTTTTGTACTTAAAATAAAACCGTTTTTCAAAGCAATATCAATTGTACAGTCTGGATTGGTCAAAACACCGCGATATACATCTATTAAATTAATCTCTACAGCCTCATTAAAATCTATATAACTATTTGATTTCGAGTCTTTAATTTTACATGATTTTGTTTCAATAAATCCACATTCGATTGAATCCTTGAGTGTCATCATTTCACCGGACATCGGATTTAAAAAATATCCTGATTCGGGTATATAATATTGCTTAAATACAGCTTCAATTAAATCCCAGGTTATTTGTTTTGTTAATAAAATATTTTCTGTAATTGCTTTATTAAACGTTATATTTGATTGATTGAGAGTATCTTTAATTGTGCCGCATTTCGGATTTACCAAATTATCTTCGATGGCTGTAACTAGAGTAGCCAATTTATTTGTTTTAGTATCTTTCACAAGTGACAAAAATGGATCCACAACGCCTCTTTCAATGGACTCCTGAACAGTTATATTTGTATTGTCCAGAATATTTACAATTAGACCCGTTTTTGAATTGTATTGTCCTTTATTTACAATAGCTTCTAATGAAATAGGTCTTCTTATTCCAAACATTAAATCACCTTGAGTATATGCCTCACAAAATGAACTAGTTTCTTTAGTTTGTAAATCAATTATTTCACCTCGTAATACATCTATAACTTTTCGATCAATTGCATCGGTCATAGATATTAATTCAGAAGTTGCTGGATCACGAATTGACATTGAATTTGAATTGATATGACCACAGTTTATTGCATATGGTATTGAAATGTTTTTTCCATCTTCCAGCACACTATTGGCGCTATGATCAACAACTGATATTAAATTTGAATCGATATGACTACTATTTATTGCATCCGGAAATGAAATGATGTTTCCATCGTCATGCACAATATTGCCGCTATGATCAACAATTTGATTATTTTTCTGAACAATCCAACCACGTTTAATGCAATCAAAAAATGAAACTCGTTCTCCTGTTTTACTATCAACCATATGACCTGAGTTCTTATCGATCAATGGTTTTTCAAGTGCGATTTGTATGGGTTCAAAAATATTCTGGCTTAAATCTTTTACAAAAATAGAACTTGGATCAACAATGTTGTATTCATATAAAATGGTCCTGAATGACACTCTATCACCAGATATCGGATCAATAAAGCAATCTAATTCAACATTATATATACCAGAATCTTCAAGTTGAGCTACTGATTTAATGTCAAAAATGTTTATATCATATTCACAAATTGACTTTTGATTAAGTTTCGAATCATCTGTAAAAATATCAAGAGTTTCAGATAACTCGAGATTTGAGTCAACACTTTTAACGCTAGCGATAGATTTTTGAGGACTACCTTCCATGTTTTTAATAGCATTTGTTATGGCCATGCTAGCTAGAATTGGAAGACCTGCTACAGCCATAATACCTACTTTGGCAACATTCATACCAATAGAAGAAATGTCGGTCTTCAAACTATGTTCATTGTTCACTTTACTATTATCAGTCTTGTCAGTAGATTCGTTTTGATCTGAAGCGATTAGACCACAATCAATAGCTTCCTCAATAGGCATAACTTTGCCGGAAATTGGATTTACAACTGTACCAGCACGTATATCAACCAAACCTCTTTTCATGGCATCAGAAAACGTAATATTGTTGGATTGAGTTGAAAAACATTTTTGGGTTTCTGCCTCATCTTGGACAATACCTAAATGCTTTGCATCATCAATTGAAAATATTTCATTGGTTTCAATATTTTTCACTTCGTTTGAAGATACCAATACATATCCACTTAACAATTCCAATGTTCTAGTTGTGATTGTATGATATGAAGATACAGATTCGGTAACAGAAACAATTGGATCCGAGATAATCAAGTTATCGTTTTGTTTTAAAGACACCATTGATAATATTCCTTTTTCAATTGCTTCAGGAATAGACATAATTTCATTGGTTTTTGGATTTATAAATGTATTATTTGAAATGTCAATTAATTTAGCATTTATGGCGTCTTTATATGAAATGCTCGTTGAATTATTAGTGCTTGGAACAGACATTATGAAATCCTTTTTGTAGGCCTCGAAGATTGTAAATCGTTCGTTGGTAATAGGATGAATAAATTCTTGGGTTACTTTATCAATCAAACCTCGTTTATCCGCAACAGCGTAAGTCATACCCAACAATGGCAATTTTTTAATATTTACATTTTGTTTATCATTTTTAAATAGTTTTAAATTATATGCTGATATAAAATCAACAGTTCCACTATTAGTTTTAACCATATTATTATCTTCATCAATTAATCCGTCCACAATTGAAGATTGTAGGGTTTTTAATGTACCACTATTGCAACTAATCTTTGAAATTGGATCCACAATGTCACAAAGAATTGCCTCTCTGAGTGACAGGGCTGAACCTGTTTCAGGATGAATTATTTTTGAGTTTGATGGATCCAATAAACCTTGTTTAACAAGTTCTGGCAGAGACAAACTTTTGGATAAAGACAAACAAAAACTGTTCGTTCCATCTGAATTTAAAATACCTCTTTCAATTGCCTGATTTATGTTTAAAACATCAAACGTTTGTGGATCAACAATTCTACCTTGATTTCCGTCTAATATTTTAAGTTCAATAGCATTAGATATTGTTAGCTTGTTTCCAAGCTTATCAAAAATTAAATTCGAATTTTCAAGTAAATCAATGGTTTCACTGTCAACGATACCACGGTCAAGAGCTTCAGCTGGAGTTAATATGTGTTTTCTCATAATTGGCAATGCAATACGGCATTCGTTTGGAGGGCTTTGCGAAATTGATTGGGCTTTTCCAATTTTAACCTGATATTTTGGTTCTAATATATGTCTAACTTTTGATATATTGTTTTGTCTAGATAGCGTTTCTTGTAAATGTTGTTGATGTTCGTCGACTGCCAGTTCGATTGGAATATATTCACCAGATTTCGGATCAAGAACTAAATTCAACTGTTCAAATGCACCAGCTTCCGCAATTAATGGTGTACCAGATATGGATAAAATACCAAATTTAACAGAATTTATTAAATTTGTACTATGACCAAACTTGTTTTTAATATTACCAGTTTCAATATCAATAATATTCTTAGAAATTGCATCAGCAACTGTTATTTGTAGTCCAGTTTGTGGATCCAGAACTGTAACTAATCTTGAATCGATGTTACCATTTATTATAGCTGTTAGAATGGATTCAGATTTACCAGATTCCGTGAATATAACAAGAGCTGTCGATGGATCAAAAATAACACCCGATGATAATTGTAATGGTTCAGGACTGATAAGGTCCTGAGACGCAGATCTTATAGGAATAAATTCACTTAAACAATTATATTTTTTAACGGACATAGATACCACATTTGGACTACCCTTTTCTTTTATAATTTGAATAAGACGTTGCTCGACATTGTCTACCTCATGTGGCATTTCCAAGACTATTTGATTATTCTGAATTGCTTCATTCATTCCAATTATTGTAGTTAATGACTTATATCTACCGGTGCTATCTAAAATGTGTTTTTCAAGACTTCGCAAAACAGATATCTTATGTTCATTGTTTGGATCAATAACAGACACCGATGAAGGATTTATAATTCGAAGTTTAACGCATTCCTCAAAACTAACAAGTCTATCAGTACCTGGTATAATAAACAAACCTGTATTTGTATCAAACAGACCTTGACTAATTGCATCTGATAAAGACCATCCTTCTACTGGAAGTTCAAGTATCTCAAGTTCCTGAACAGGTACTGAATTTAATGTTGAACTAGACATTGCCAATACATCAACAGATTCGGAAATACTTGAGGCAGTATCCGGAACAATGAGACCATGGTTTAAAGCTTGTTGAATAGAATATCTATTGCCAGTTATTGGTTCTGTGAATACTTGATGCGTCTCATTTATAAGTCCTTGACGAACTGCATCCGTAAATGACAATTCCGCACTAAGTTCATTCGTTTGACCGCATTCTTGTATCGTTACATACCGTTTAATGGACTTGGAAACCGTTTCTGTAGTCAGAGTAATATTTAATAGACTACTTAATAATAAAGCTCCTTCTGAAGTAATGATCTTTAAATCAATCGCATTGTTCAATGGAACAACCACTTTTGTTTTGAAATCCAGTAAATATCCTGATTTTGGATCAATAAGATCATTATATACGAGATCTATTACAGACAGCTCATTGTTAGTTATTGGATGAGCAATGCCAATATTACGGTTTAACATTTCTAAAATTTCGGGTCTCACTCTTGAATTTTCTACTCCACTCTGAAGGCTTTGAAGTGAACCGGAATCAGTTACAATTTGATATTCACCTGAAACTTTTCGCAATATGTTTTTCGACAAAGATTCGTTAAGAGAAATAAAATTTCCTGATGTATTATCTTTAAATCCATCAATATTGAATATAGACTTTTGAGAGACGGATGAAATTAAGCCTCGCTCTACAGCTTCCGGCACAGATATTTCTTCATTTGTTACAATATTTCTGTATTTTCCTTCCGGTAAAATAATGCCTTTTTTAAGAGCTTCATTTAAAGTTACTAAATCATTAGCTGATGCTGATGTTACCGATTTAATAGTATCACTGTCTAAAATTCCTGCTTTTAATGCCTCCAATATATTGAATATTTTTGAATTCGTCGGTGACCTAATGTGACCATTTGAAATGTACAGATTTAAATCACAAACATCCTTTAATGTCATCGGTTTGTATAGTAACATACGTTCTTTAGCTTCATGGAAATTTATGTTTGTATTATTCATAAAACGTCCAGTATTAGCATTTAATATTCCACCATCGAGACCTTGTTGTAAAGTAATTTTCGAGTCATTTATATAATCTACCACTTCCCGAACATTCGGATCAATTAATCCATTTATTACAGCCGTGTCCAACCGAAACTTGTCACCTGAATTACGATCAGTCATCCAACCATTGTCATCTATTAATCCTTGAGCAACTGCATCCGACAAGCATAATGCGTTTGATTTAATTTTTATTGTTTCTTGATTTTTCAGATTTTCACTTGTATTGTAATTGCAAATTATTGTTCGTTCATACGAATTTACCCCTGTACTGATGTTTTTAATAGCTTCGGTAATGGTGTTGTTTGTTTGATTTTCAGATTTGTTGCTAGTTGTTACCTTAATTTTCTTCTCGGTTATATCGAATCCATTGTCGGCTTCTAAAATTTCATTTTGAATGACATCCAGTAGACTAACCGAACGTCCGACTGAGTCAATGGAAATGTCTGGTCGTAGTAATTGATTTGCTAGTTCTGGATCAATGAGTTTCATTTCAACAGCTTCTGTAATGCTTGTACGTTCACCGTTTTGATTGATGACAATTTCTCCAGTACGAAGGTCCAGAATTTGCTGACGAATAGCTTCAGCAATCGTAATAGATTCGCCGCTTTTTGGATCAATAACTCCCACAAAATCCAGTACTGATTGTATGTTTTCAAAATTTTCGACATATCGTTCTTTTCGCTTAATGCTCTTAATTTCAGTGAAATATACAGATTCATCTGTTGCTCGAACATCATAATTATTTGCGTTACTATTTGAATCTGTCTTAAATGAATGATCATTAGCGATCTTAGATGATTTAATTTCTTTCAATGAACTCAGCCTACACAAAAAAAACATATTTTTTTTATCATTTGTCAAAAAAAAAAACACAAAAATTAATAGTTGCTACTTACTGCTTTTTTCTAAATGTAGTATATTGCTCATTAGTATCATTTTCAATAGTGGGTCCAGATAAATTCAGTTCCACTCGGTACGTTCTAAGTGGCTCCTTTAAGCTCTCCGCGAATCGCTTTAAATATAAAAAAACAGTTTAAATGCATAAATTAATAAAGTTATTAAATAATGTAAAACTAGTTTGTATTTTTATTTACCAAAAATTCATATTCAAAATTGTATTCCGACATATTGTTGATATCTCGTTTGTTTATTAGGTGTGCATTATATTTTATCACTTGTTCACTGATTGTGTATTTATTAATTTATTATTTATTTTAATAAAAGTTTAGTTTTTTTTAACACTTGAAAAAAATAAACATGACTGACGGAAGAGCGCCTGGATGTTGAATGCCGGCTTTATATTATATAACGTTGACATAGGTTATGGAATATCGATTTTATTGCGCATGCTCAGTGCGCATTGCGTGGTGATTATTATTTAAGTTTGTTGTGTTGTTTTACTGCGTCGACAAATAGGAAAAACAGAACTCGTACATATGGTATGATTTCATTAAAAAGTACCCCACGCGGTTTCTTTATAAATACTTTACTTGTTACAAATTATTACGTCGTTGTTCACTCATTATTATAAAACTTTACTGAATCAATTTATTGTAAGCTTAATCTCGCAAAAGTGTTTAAGTGACGTAATATATGTATAATTGTAGTATGTGTCAATTTGTTTGTGTGACGACTCCAGAAGTAAAACAGAAATATTTAAATAATAGTTATTGATTTCGAATAAAATACAATAAACTGAAAAATTGCGTTCTCTACCGATAACGCGGGTTTCGCGGTGAGCTAACACAACCAACTGAATGTGTCTTAGCTGTGGCCAATAAGCGCCAGCACGAAATGTCGCGAGATATTATGGTGACCTCGATTAAAAAAACTCGTATTATTGTTGGTATATTTATATGCTCTTCTCTCTTCTAATAATCTTCATTTACATAAGTATGCATGTGTGCGCATGTATATTATTTGTATGTTTGCGTTTAATTTGGGCGTCTTAAAACAAGATTTTCAATATTTCTAAATTAAACGTGTCTTGAAGTTTGTTGTGAATGTAACCAAGGCTTGTCGCATACGCGACTAGTTTAATCATTCTAAGCAAAAACCACTGCTTCACTACATCAACAAATTTAGACACACACACACATAATATATACGGATTATACACATGTCGTCATCGCTGCTTTTAAAAAATATAGACAAGTTAAAAAACACACATACGCAGAATAAAGTATGTGAAATGACGTAATTATACAAGCTATACGGTGAGAGCTAGGCAATAGCAACTTGATTATAGGATCAATAATAGTGTTTAAAATTAAGTAATAACTGATAATGTGTTATTATCAAAAGTATAACAAATCATCAATTATTTATGTTAAAAAAAAACAATTTTAAATTTATTTACGAGAATATTTATAAATGTACATTTATCATTTTTATATAATAATATATATAACAATATGTCCAATTGATTAAAAATATCATTCGTTATGGTAAATAATAATAGAACCGTTTAAAGTAAATTAAATAAAAAACAACTTACCACACCATCTGTTCCTGTCCTTTTGCCTAAAGAGTCCAATGAGTGTTTTAATGTTATTAAGTGATTCTCAAATTCCAAATTTAACTGGTCCAAACGATGGCTAAAAACTTCGGTTGCACCTGGATCATTATCTGCAAACGGTACATCGCGTCTGGTCGGTGAAAAACTAGGTCTCGTTTCCACCAGCCAGTCCACGTAATGGGAACATTTTCCATCGTAGATCTATACTCGTGTTGTTAATTGTTTAGTGTTAAGTTGGTGTTATTGTTATTTTTAATTAAAAGTGAGATATTAAACACTTGTAAATTAAAGTCATATATTCAATCTCAATCAGTATTTAGCATTCTTAGGATATAATGTTAAAAATACCGGTACCTTATATTATTAATTAATAACAGGCCAGGAGACAATTAATTTTGTCTACTATTTTTAAACACCTTATCGTCATTTAGATCAATGTACACAAACACATTTAAGCAATAAAGACGTAAACATACCTTAGCCTCACGGATAAGGCGACCTCCATTTAAATTCACTTGCTCAATTTTTGGTGTATGTGCGACAGCAGAATCCAGTAACTTCTAAATTCGCGGTATTAACCAGGACAAAAGGATATTTTCAGATTAGTTAATGTGAGAGTTAGATTAACTACTTAAAAATACTTGTTTTAATCAAATAATACTTGTGTCGATGGCAGTGTGGTACGTTTTAAAACAAAAATTGTTCGTATGTGTTCAGTCCCCAAGTTAAAATAACTGAGGGTTTTATATAAATTACCAGGAAATGCGAGTTCAGCATACAACTACAAGCACAAGTGCATGTGTTCGTGTGTGTTGTTATGTATATTTGTGTGTACGTACTTTTTGAGTATATTAATCTAAAATTTAAATAAAGTCATAATATTCAAATCAAATCTACAAAACTTACAAAATAATTATAATTACGACTTCATACATTTAACCCTCTTCCACAAGTAAAACAGGAACACAAATTGACCGATATTTACACAACAAGAACAGGAGACAAAAATATACAGCAAATAAAAATAATAATTAAATGATGAAATGAAATAAATGAGTAAAAATAATGAAATAAACTTCGGATGAGTAGCACACTTACGTCCAGTTCCATGGCAGTAGTAGCGTTTGGTAATGCAGATAACTTTTCGGCTGCTCCATCAACCCAGGTTTCTTCAGATACGAGACTAGTTTGTAGTTTGCTCAATATTCCAGTTGCATTTTCACAACTTCGTAATCTAAAATAGAAAATATCATAATTAATATAATCTATAAAATATTAAAACTAAATATCTTACCGATCAGCTAATTGAGAACATATATTATTCCAGCGAACATTCAAGCGCTCCACATTGCCATGAAGTCGTTTTAAGTCATTCAGTACTTTTGTTGGTACGCCCATTCGTCCTAATTGGTCGGCTGAATCATTCATTTTATCAATCTGAGGTTGTTGTTGAGAAACAATATCTTGCAATGTTGACAATTCCCTAAACAATGTTTGCAATCCACTAAGAGTTGATGGCATATTCTGTTGCTTAGAAAGGGAACCTTCTAGTTCAGATATAACCTGCTCGTTATCCTCCAGACAAGATAAAGCTCCTTCAAGAAGTTTCAAACGATCACCATGCAATTCGCTTTGAGTGTTTAACTCTTTCCATAGCTCGACCAAATTGTCCATACTCTTTTTTAGCACCGGAGTCTTTAAAGCAATTGTTCGGAATGTTTCCTGTAGATGCTTTAAATCCGGTTCAAGTAAGTGCAGATGTCTTCTGTAGTCCTCATGAATTTGCATAGAATGCTCCATTGAGTCCAAATCTCGAGGCAATGCAGATAGAATAATGTGATCTAACTCACGTGCCATGTTCTCCAGTTTATTTTTGAAAGCGATACATTCGTCGGTGAAAATACGAGAAGCTTGTTTGCTTTCCTCTGTTTAAAAAAATAAAATATTATTATTAAATTATAAATGCTTCAATAAATATAGTACCACGAAATGATAAAAAAATGTGTTTCATGTTCATATAACTGAATTGTTCCAACGACCTGTACACACAAAAGATTTACTCGTACTGAATGTATTTTCAAGAGACGAATTGTTTAATCCAATATTGGATACCAATTAAGATATACAATTATTTGAGAATAAGATTTATTTAAAAACTAATAATGTAACTCGTATTTATTAAATATATTTTACAAACACCCAACCGATTAAAATAAAACAAATAATGATCAATTAAAATCAATTAAAATCAATTGAAATTAAAACAAATTAAATATAATGTTACAATTACCTTCAGTTTTGGCGCGTCTTTCAAATTCGTCAAATAATCTATTAACTTCGTCCATTTCTCGACGTAGCCGTCTAAGTTGTGGATCAGCTGAGTCACCCTCTGACAAGAGTTTGTCAGCGTCGTCATTTAAGGCACTCCTTATGGCAGTTCGCTGTTCGGTGCCCATTGCGAGAAACTGATCAAAATCCCAGCCCTTCACTACTTTGATCGTAGCAAAAATCATGTTTTGGCGAAGTCGAAGTTGCTTTTTCTGCCATAGTGCTACAGAACGATCGAATAATCGTTTGAGGCGTTCAGCAGAATCTATGGCTTCTTGGTCGGGTGATGGTAGCAACAAGCATGCACTAGGCACAGGACCCTCAAATCCCTTCACGGACTTTACTTTCCACTTTATACGTCCTGATGTATCCAATAGCGAACATGTCTCACCTTTTTCTAAGGCAATATTACCCTGTTTAAATGCGCATATTGCTTGAATTGGGGTTTGTTTGGTTACAGGCTGCTTCCTTTTTTTTAATGGCACAATTGTAAGAGCTCGTTGTTGAAAAATTTCAACAGTCTCACCAAACACATTCAGTTCTTCACGTAAATCTTGCATGCCACGTAGAAGAGTCTCACCTTGATCTAGACCAAAATCGGATTGAGCGTATTTTGAGTTTAATATTTCATCTCGCCTACAAATTTTAACAGCATTTATAGAAATAACAATTTATATTAAATTTTAATATTAATACATACTTGACCAGCCATGCTTCAGCTTCAGAAATATCTGCATAAAATGTATGATATTCGGTTGCATGTTTCAAATGGACTTCCAGACATAAGGTTAATTGCAATAACCATGACCATTGTGACTGCAGTGCCTGCAGGTGGCCTTCGATGCATTTTCCCGCTGGATGTTGCTGAAGCAATAGTGCTTCACCACGATCCAATATAGATGCAAAATGCATTTCACGTTTCTCTAGTTCGGACATGAGATTCTATAAAAAAACAGGATTATACTAATGTTATTTAAAAATAACTATACGAAGTGGGGAAGATTTAAATATTCGATATGAATATATTTTACAATTTAAAACACACGTAGTTAAATTTAACAATCTAAAAATACCAAATACACACACATAGCTAATACTCACTTCCCCCCCACTTCCTAGAGAATGCTAAAAACAATTTACAATTTGAAATAAATATTGAACTGATTTAGTTAAGAGTCTATGTACCTCATAATAACGGTGAATAGCTGGCAGGTCCAAATCCTTAGCTGCCCAATCTCTACCTATTTCAACTTGTTCTCGATCGTTAAGCCATTGCAATTCTTCACTTGCAGCAAGCAAGAAGTTTTGCAAAGCATCCAAATCGGATAGTCGTTTTGTAGACGTGCTCAGTAATTCAGCGTAAATTTTTTGAAGCTGAGTTAGCTTTTGCTGATACAAATTTAATTCATCCCCACTAAAGTTAGCCTGTTGACGTTCATCATGAAGAACTTTGGAGTGGAATTTATCAATGGTTCGATGTTCCGGCTGATGACGTTCCAATTCTACCTTAACAGATGGCAAATCAGATCCATAATCAGCTCCAAGTATTTCCTTTAGCTTAGTCTGACACCATTCGGTATGTTCTTGTAGATCTTTGAAATATGGATTGGTGTCAATTTGTCTCGCTTCAATTACCGTTCGCGTTTGTTTCGTGACCGTAGTCTCTTGAACGGGATATCGTAGACCTGATAATTTTTGTACTAGATCTGTATGGAAAATTGCCCTTAGTTGGGACCATCGTTGATGTAGTTTTGTCACCCTAAACGAAAAAGAAATAATAACGTATTGAATATTGGCAACAATCAATTATTTTATATACCTTTTTTGTAGCTCGGCAGATTGAGGATAACGGCCATCCTTCAGAGCCAAACAATCCTCATTCATCTCTTGTATTGGTTGATCTAAATGACGAATTTCTGTTTCAAGAGATTCTACTATATTTTTTGCATCAATTGGATGGAGTCTATCAATACGCCTGGATTCATCTAAGATTCTGTGCTCCATATTCGTTAAACTAGAATCAGTATGCTTAATTTCACGATGCACCTTATCGGCAAGACGTTGCAAACGTTCGAGTCGTTGTACTTCTTGTTGCAAAATATGTTCACGATCAGCAAATGCAGATTGCAACCGATTCCAAGCCTTCTCAAGTGCATCTGGACGATGTTCCGATTCCACTTCTATTTCACCAATACTTTCAAAGTATTTTTCTAGTTCCTTGTAAACTTGGAAAAGTTTTTGCTTGTCTCGTTGGCGTGGAGGCATTTCTTCATTTCGGAATCTATGTAAGTCGTTTAACAAACGCTTCATTTCAATTAACGTTGTTGGAAACGAACGCTCCTGTAACGATGCTGTTTTCTCGCGACACCAGTATAAAAGCTGCTGAGCGTGCTCCTTGTACTCTTGCACACGAACCTGTGAATCCATATCGTAAAGTGGATGCATTGAGGGTGGTTCCGGGAAAACATCGTACAAAGAACTAATATACGTTATAAGTGACTTCTCATCTGGTTCATTAGTATCCACATCTACAAAGTGACAAAACAAAACAATGCAAATAAATAATAATATTATATCTATTTTGTTTTACATCAGCGAATTAGAAGAATAAGAAAATAGGTATCGCATTTAATGAGCACAACATTCAAAAAATCACTTAAAAGCTTTCATGTGTAATTTTATGATAGAAATTAATTATGCGGAACGATGAATTAATTATCTATATACCAATGGCAGAAAAAAAAACAATCATAAATAGTAAATATAATAAATAAATTAGTATTATTAAGTGGCGGTGTGAATTCTTGTCAACAATATTTGGTGAAAATAATCTCTTAAGAAGAATACACACTTCGGTAATCCCTTGTGGGACATAGTGCAAGTTTGCCGTGCCGCACTCCGGATTCATTGACCATTACGTGATCACAAGACTTACACATTATAAATTGGCAAATTATCGCCCCAAAACAAAAATAACCTTAAATACATGGATTTGTGGTTATGTTTAAATCCCGCTTTTTTTGTTATTGTTTTATCAAGTACGGTGCATTTTTCTTTTAAAAAGAATTCATACCGCCACTTAATTTATATTTACCTTCGGCATCTAACAATCTGGTAACACCATACTCTTTCTCAACAACATGGAAAGCTGTTTCAAGACGATCTCTTGGTCGATCCGATCTTGCTTTTCGCCAGTCAAGCAAGTCCGGTCGATTGCGATGTATTAACGCAGAAAACGCGAGTCCATCGCGCCAGGATCCAGTAAAGTCGTTCACTCGAACGCCGGGATAGCGAGCCGTTGAACGACGTGCCCATCTAAGAAGGGCTTCGCGGGCGGTAACATTATCTTCTTGTCCAACAACGATATCAGAAATCTGAAAAATAAATAATAGTAAAGAATGATATAAGGATATGCTAAGTCTAAGTCGAAATCTTGGTTCAAAAATGATTGAGAAAAACAATCTACAAAAATTAGAGAGGGCAAAAAAATATTTTGAAAGAAAGTTAACATACATTTTATTTATGTTATTTATTGTAATCACCAATTAAATGTTGCACATAATACAAATAAAGCTGTAATGTGTGGGATTTAAATTACAATTTATGTTAAACGCTTTGACAACCATAATAGGTATTCTTAAACTTGCGATGATGCAACACAAATAAAAACAAGTACGAGCAATTTGATTCGTTTAAGTGATATTCGATGTATATGCCTGTATAATTTATAGTTTATACTTTAGACTAATATACGTGTATTGTTAACGCGTAGACTTTGAAAATACCAGTCTTCTAAACAATGCTTAGTGTCGTACATAAATAAACCAATTTTCGATCAATTCGGGTTACATCGAAAACAAGGATTCTATAAAAATGAAAATGGGACACCTGATCAGGGATAAAGTTAACACCATCTGTTAGATGGAAGCGACAGTAATAGGCACATAGATTGTATAGTAAAATAATAACTGCATTCCACAGAACAGATCGGATAATTTAGCTCAAAATACAATTAGCGCCCACACGCCGGCACGAACATAATGTGTGTATTTATTTTTTTCGTCGAAGTGTGGGCTCCGAAATGTGCGTGTTAAAGTGTGGGCGCCGAAATGTGCAAACCCTAAAAAACCCTAATAAACTTGATTTAAAATATTTAGTACTATAGAATACTAAAAGAGATTATATGCAAGCGATACGAGTTAAACCAAATTTTAAATATCAGTGATGTATGATTTTGTTGTTCAATAATTGTAACGTCTATACGGATTGTTTGTGTTATAATATTATAAAAAAATATTATTATCAAGTGCATTGCTTTATTGTTTTATATATTTATATAGCAATGACGTTATTCGAAACCTACTTAATATACAGTTCTTACAGTACAAAGATTATATATAAGAAATATATATAAATGTTATCACCTGTCTGTACGCAAGATATTATTTCTCGAATCTATGTGTATTATTTAAATTAGAAAAGTGCGTTTTGCTAATATCATTTAAGTACAATAAGTATAAAACAATATAAAAGTTTCGTTGACATTAGTTTATGTTTATCAAAGTTAGAGAATAATAACATGTTGTTTTGTTTTATTATTTTATAAATAATATAATAAATTATATATACAAAAATATTTTTTCTTTTAATACAAATTCTATTGTACTGAAAATAGTAACTGTAGAATGATGATGAAAATAAAAGAATACCTTCTTGGGTTCAATTGCCTGTGTTGTCATGTAGCCGAATTCGGAACTGAGGGTCTGTGCACTATGCAAAAGATTCTTGGATTCGACGTTCTCCTCAGCACGACTCAATGTGGTTACCTTGCGCACAATATGTGTCGTTATTCGTCTATGACCATCAGGAGTACGTTGCGACAGTTTTTTCGATTCGAAGCTACTTCCTAGTACCTCAGTTGAAGTGCGTTTATTCCTAGTGATTTCATGCATCGACGAAACGTTTTCAGGTTCAATGTGATCCAGTTCCTTGTGAAAACGTACAAGGGAATTATCATGCAATTTTTTTTTATTCGAGGGCACGTACTGGATGGCTCCATCGTGCGGAGGGTAATCGGTGATAATGGCCTCAATTGTTTTCTCGTGTGTAACCTCATGTTCAAACTGAATATTACGATCATCTAAATTCGTGGTGATGGCTGATCCTTTAACTGATTTCTTTAGATTTGATTTGCGTGTTGGAATTTGCACTATATTTTCGACTTCATTCTCACGGGTTGCCTTCATAAACACTCTTCCACGCGGCCTAAACTCATTGTCTATTTTATACATGTTGACGCGTATTTATTTTCGCAATTGTATTGATTTACTTGATATTCATAAATTTAATTTGAATTATAGACAAAACTAAGGAACATAAACAACAACGATGTTTCAAATACACACTGACTGAAATAATTTAAAATTTGAATGTAGTGGTCCATTCACGACGACTGCTTCACTAGAACTAAATAAATACGAACAAATTACAAAAAAATCAATGAAAACCGACTTGTAAACATATTTAACAAAACAAAATGCAAATAAAGTATTTGGAAAATGGTAACTTGCGTGAGCGGACAAGTCGCATTTCATTAGCATATCAAACACCCAAACAAAAATTCGGTTAATATATATAT
>JANSTU010051087.1:0-21208 GCA_027564075.1 Bolitophila hybrida
ATTTATAAAATTTGTTATTTAGTGCTTACCTATTTTATTGTTAATATTGAGGACATTATTAATTTTTCAGCTGTTCGTATATAGTTTGGAATATTTTGGTGTGGTATAACCTTTGTGATAATATATTTCTTAGTTTAAGAGTATATTATTCCAATAAACAGAAATTACCTTTTTATTTTTTCATATTTGTTTTATTTTTCGTATTTGTGATATCAAAGACATAAATTCCACATTAAATTAGCTAACAAAAAATTAAAAATTAGATTCAATTTCATTATGATTTTTTTGATTTTTTTTTTTTTTTTCGATTTATTCGAAAAACTACAAAACATGTAATTTAAATAATTGAATATTTGTATAATTAAATAATTTTGTACAGCAATTGTAGATCGGACAAAAAGAATATTACATTATCATTTTATTTTAAGTTTTATCGGCAATGTAATTTCATGAATTAATTAAAGAAGGGCTCATTCAAATAAAAATTAACAAATCGATTTTTATTTTTTTCAATTGACATCATAATGCGCATGTATCACAAGGGTCACTCACCATTTACAACCATTTAAAAAATCTATAAAATATGTATAACTACATATAAATAGAATCCTTTTCTAAAGAGGCGAACAATTATTGTATGCGCAAAAAACAAATTAATCAGTGATCAATATAATTGTAGCGTATAGGCCATGTATTTTATATATACAGTATCGGCCAAAATATAAGAACATAGTTTTGATAGTTAACTTTACAAATAAAATGTTTTTCAAATTGTATTCTGTTAAACGGTTGGCGGTTTATTAGTACAAAGTGCTTATAGTTAGTTACTGTCTACTTATATATAAACATTATTGATTGATGATGTATTTATTCCTCCTAGAAAAATTACTATTAGTTCCGATGTTCTTGATGCATTAAGTTGATATTAAATATTAAAAAACACTATTTATCGTTCAGCAAATTTGAATAATTTATAGACAAACGGTAACTCACTCAATTGGTTAAAACAAATTTCATTTTTTTTATTATTTTAAATACAAATTCAGTGACAAAAACTACGTATGGGTGTCGTGAGACGAGACTGATTTTAATTTTTTTACATATGATATATTACGCCAGTCCCCATTTTTAATTTCCGAGCAAGGATCGCTGAAGTTTTTTAATAGATTTTAATCTAACATAAATCTTTGGTCTATTTACGAACGCACTTATATTATATTATAAGTATACTATATTATTATTTTTTTATTGTAACGAGTTTATTAAAAGTTTTGAAACAAACATATAAGCATTATAATTGCTTGAAATGAAGTGATGTAAGTAGAGAAGCACACTGCACATTTTATAAAAAATATATGCTGTTTGATTGGAAAGAAAGGTGATGGATGATCCATGGATCATAACATGTTTTTAAATAAATTTGTGAATGTTCGCATTTTGGGGAAGGTAGGGCTAAGGGGAAAAAAATCGGTATATAAAATGTCAAGCCAATTTGGAAATGTATAATAAATTAAAATGACGAAGAAATCTCTTATATGTATTAAAATGAAAATTTAACATTTGAATTACAACCACTCCCGGCACATAATATATACAGTTTTTTTACCGTATCAACATAAGGGAGGCCAGACACATTTTGTTTTTAATTATATAGTATTTTTTGTAAAGGAACTCTGGGGATCCCCACACACCTTGGCATCCCTTTTGGCTTACTGCCCTTAAACTCTACTTAATTAATTAAACTGTCATCTTTTGAGCCCTATGTTCTGTTCGTTTTCATCCTTCCTATGAGCTTGCCAAAAAATTTCATAAGCAGCGTGTGTCGGGTGACAACGCTATTACATATCGATATCACAGTATAATATACATATATCAAATACAATGAATAAAGATTACAAGTCTTAAATTTTAACATCTGTATAAAATTAATTATTGTACTTTATACAATAATGTATAATATAAAAGACTAATAATAGAATAAATATAATTTTAAATATCAGTGTGTTATTTTTTTTAGTATGTAGGTTGATGTATATCAAATAAAAAAAAAAAAATTGTATTTTGTGTTGTTTTTTATAAATTTTGTATCTTAGTTATAATTTATCATGTGCAATTGTTGTTTTTTTGCATACTTTATTGGCGCATATTTATTTGTTATTATACATGTTGTGTTCGTTGTATATTCGTTGAAACATTAATAATTTTAGTATTTATAGTTTCTATTCGGATCAGATTAAACGTGTTAGGCTTTGAATGTATTTGCCATGTAAATATATTGCCAGTAGGAACATCTATGTTTTGTTCTAGGAAAATCACCTAAGCCTGATGATATGCATAAGGAACTTGAGTTGATTGTTAAGTTAACTCTATGTAACACTAATGAAACCGAGGATTCACTCCAGAGTATTTCTGGTCGAAATCATTACATTAATATTAGAGCTGATGTTAACAATACTCTGGATACCACGTCGTCTTCTGATACTGGTGGCCAAAATAATATTTTTCTTGAAACAACCGTATAATTTATTTTTTATATAGCTGAATATATCGTTTAATGTTGTGATATAAATGATCCAGAGAAAACTGCCACTCATTTTTGGCCGGGAATTATACGAGGACTATTCAGTTCATCAAAATATGGCATGAGACATATTTCTCAAAAACATTATGAACTATTGACATTCTTTCTCTAGGCTATTTATATAAACATAGTAAATTATTAGATAAATGTTTTAACTTTATTGTATTTGTGCAACTTCAAAATAATAACAACGTATTATTATTATTATGATTTCATATATATTAAAAAAAATAAGTGATGACGATGAGTAAACATTTTAATTCAATCAATAATTTAATATACATGTATTTATTCAAAGTTATTTATAAAGTCTTAAACTGACCGTCCACTTATTATATATTATAAAATGTTAAACATAAATTTAAATTCATATATATAAATTATAATTAAATGTAATACATAATTAGTACAAATATAAAAAAACGCAATAATTTTAATCAGTTGTTGATATGATGACCAACATATTTTAATGAAAAATACAATACTTGATATTGGTTATTGTGTATTGCAATAATTTTAAAAAATATAGTCAAATAATTGTAATATTGTTATATAAATTATACATAAGTTATTTCATTATCTAAACACATATATGTACTACAAATTATACGATATACGTATTTACTATTACTATATGTAAATATCTAACTATACATAAATATATATATATATATAATCATATATACAGTGGGACAAAAAGTATTCGTACAGATACATTTCTGATATTTTAAAAACATATAGAAATAATCAAAGTTTTTTTGACATGATCATTTTTTTGTATGGTAATAGAAATGTGTTTGTTTAATGAATTGGATTTATTTAAATCAAATTATTTAAAGTTATACCTAAAATCTACTAATATAAATAAAAAATAAATTTATTATAATTTTGTAAAAAATACGTTTATTTCAAACTTTAAAATTAAAATTAATCTTTTTTAATTTAAAAAACAAAATACTACTTTTTGTACCAAATTTCAACCATAAATATTTTTTTAAAATGTTCTTTATATAAGAAAAACGTTGTAGCATTTTTTTTAATTTTAAAAAATATAAAATTTAAACTAAAATTAACATAATCATATACTATTTTAAAAAATATATAAAAATAATCTTAAAACTTTTGAGAGTCAAAACTACAAAAATAATGCCGTATGATGACTTATTTGACCCACTCTATCTATATATATATATGTATATATAAACCTGCAATTAAATAATTATGACGATAAAGGTACAATTCGAGTATATAAGCCATTCTAGTCGTTCCCTTAATGTAAAGTAACTTTTAATGAATTTAGCAGTATGATTAAGTTCATTTGGCAAAACCACTTAAATCTTTTTACTAGGAAATCTATTTTAATTTTTGCTAATAATAGTCTAGTTATGTTTGTCTCTTAAAATATATGTATCATTTAATGTATCGTTCATAAGCCCACTAACACACTTTTTTAGAAATATTTTTTGCTTTGAATGTATAGTATAGAGTATAGACAAAATTAACGATACTGGATACGATGCATAATTAAAGAGTTTTCCTGATGAGTTAATTCATATTTTTGTTACAGTATTATTTTCTGTGGACAGATGATCATGATGATTGTTTTTTGCACGATATTATTTATGTGTATCTTCTTGATACACTGTAAGTTTTCCACAGTTTTGTTTATCTTACTATAAAAAACCTAGCTTTAAACCAACATATAGAACAAAAAACGCTTTAAAAAGGGTAACATATTGTAAACAATATTAAACACAGTCAATAGATTTATAAATAATAATACTTTAAAAAAATGTATTTATAAAAATTATATAAAAATTATAGATATTTCAAATACACTGTTTAATGAATGTACAATTTACAAAATTTTAAGAATTATATATGTTTTAATTGTTAGCTCATTTAGTCTTTCTTGTATATTATGATGATTTTTTTCTAATCCTTTATTTTGACTTTTGTTTGTACATAATATATATGGTTTTATGGTGGTATATTTGTATTTATGTCAAATATTTCTGTATTATGCGGATGGTACCGTAAGTATTTACGCGCTTTGTAATACCGTCCGATATGTAAAGTTGATTTAGTTGTGTTGAAAGCAAAAACAAAAAAAAAATACTCGTCCTCAAGGCAATATCCCATACAAAATTGGGCCTCATAGGTTCCTTAAATCCCTTAAATACAATACAGAAATAATACATAGTTTTTTCAAAAGTTCATTTATTGAAACAATAGAGTAAAGTTTATAATTAACATTTTTTGTCTTGATTAATTCTTTCTGATTTTTGTTGTCATTGTATTAAATACGTGTACGATTACAAAGAGTAAGATAGAACAATAACCTACCTTGTTAAAAATGACTCCAGTTACTTGTTAATCTGAAACAATATAAACGATCAGCAAATACATTCGGAATCTGAATGAATCTGAAATATTAAAAGGGGTAAAATATTGTATCTAGGTTTATTTTTTTTTTCGAAAACGATACACATTTTTGTGAAGTACCGTTTTTACGATGCTTCATACTTTTCATACTTAGTCCACAAAAAATGTTCAGACAATTCGCCCATCACTAAGTGCTGTAATACAAAATCATTAAACGTTAAAAAAGACTATCTAAATATAATATTTGAATTTATATAAGCTGCATGATTTGAACTCGTAGAAGTTGTGTGTAATACAATCAGTTTGTATTGTTTAATCATATTTTACATACTGAAACCCAATCTCTTCAATTGATGAGTGGTAAATACACAATGCAGTAAAATATATTTTCCAACGCAACATTCATCATTAAAAACACACACATACGTTTTCCCAAGTTCTATCATGAAGCAAATATAAACCACATTTTCAATAGATCGTCCCACCTTGCATAACTCAACACAAATATAGGCGGCGATCATACAGATCTGGCGACGACATCACTTTGGCCACGGATTATTCTGAAATGAATGTAAACAATTAACTAGCAACTAGAAATCATCTTGGGTTATTTATAAATTCTATCGTACTCTTTGTTTTACTAATACTATTTTCAAAATTGGAAAGAATCTTAAATCTTAAAATGATTATAAGTTCAATGATATAATTAAATTATGGATAGGTAGATTAATTGAATATAACAGATTGTTAATTAGCCGTAATAATAATAAGTATAATAAGATTATAGATACAGACTTTCTTTCATTACATTTCACTCCACGCATTCTCTGAATTTTGGTGACATGATGCACAGAATTCTAAGGATATTCTTCCGCCGGACATGTGTAGACAAATACCAGGTTCGGCAGTGTTCTTTTGTTCAATTGTGTTATTATTGAAATAATTGTGTTCATTGTTTACGTTACTTAGTATATCTTGGCTATCGGAGAGGCAATTCTGGAATGGAAAGTCGTCGTTTAACAAAGTTTCCCAGTTTTCAATTGGAAGCTCCTCGCAGACAGATGCCGAATTTTGATAGTCTAATAAATAGTCTGGAAATAAGAAATGATTATCAATTAATGATGGTGTCAGGAAAGGATCTGAACATAGATGGGGAAAAGTACCAGTTTCTTCTTCGTCTATCGATGTTGAGCCCGGTTGTTTTGTATGTTGTGCCTGTTTCTCGTGTGGCAAAGATTTTCGATTCTGGGTAACAAAACTTAATACAGATGATGTCATTGGTGCCGTGTTGCCTTGTATAGTTTTTAACAAGGCAATTAATCCAGTTTTATTTGCAATAATACTACGCAAGTAGAGACCTTCATGCTTAAGTTTTTTAACTATTATGTCACTTCTTTTCAGCGACTGCTTCAGCTGTCTATTCTCTGATTTTGCAATATTAATATCGCGTTCAAGTGTAGCCAACAGCTCCTTCTTTTTCTTACGGTTTTCACGAGCCATAAGCGCATTTCGATTGTATACCTTAGGATTGGGTCTGCGAGTTGGCAAACGTTTGATGTGACTGATATCATCCAGTGATGAAGATGTAGAACAAGAACGCAACACTTTACCTCCGTTTCTTTTAGGCGCGAATGATTGAAAACGTTTTCCAGTAGTTTTTCGGTTTTCATTGTTGTCGGCCAAAAATTCATTATCAGAATCCATAGTTTTCATCGATTCCGATTCGTTGTCAATGTACGATTCATATTGACTGTCGTTGCTGGATTCGTCCTGACTTACAATATTAGGCATAAATTGTTTCTTCTGTAAGTTCTCCATTTTGATTTTTTATCGTGTTCGAGGCGTTGGTTTTTATGTATGAACAAGAAATAATGCTATTAAATCGTTAACACAAACCTTCTTCTTTTACTTACTATTGACTTGCGTTGCGAATGTAATATATACATGTATTGTAATGTAAAAAGTGGATTATTGAAATTTTGTATATTAGGTATTCTGTTTTTTTTTTTCAATCAAAAAGAATTTGCGTTTTATCTGCAAATGCAAAACGATTTGACTTCGACGTTCAACGTGAAATGATGAAATCGAAATGAGACTTTTGTTTTTGACAGCATATGGATTGCCAGATGCAAATTATTTTATTAATTCATTTGAGGAATGAGAATCCTCTCGCTGATTTTTTTTGGAAACTAGTACAACAGTATAGCAATTTAAGGGCGCGCCTCATGATTTTTTGCAAACTATTGCACTGAATTAAAGTACAAATTTAAATTTAAAAAATATGATTTATTTTATTTTATCTAGTGACTTGCATTAACGTTTCCCAAAATATTTAAAATATTTTATGTATATACTAATTGTTTCCGAAGATTTTTTATTTTATATGATTTTTATAACTTTATATATGGAATAATATGTCAAGATAATTTTCCGGTAATGTCGTGACACTTTTGTTGTCAAATCGTCGACTATTTCATACATTATTAGTTGCTATTCTCCATCCATACATAAATAAGGAATGTCGAATCTCTCATTGGATCCTTTAATCCCTTGTGGGACATAGGGAAAGTGTGCTATGCCGCACACCGGATTCATTGACCATTATGGGTTCACACGAGTGGTCAGGTCATCAACGCCATCATACACTTATTGTTCTATACACCTCCCATAAACCAGGCCAACGCGTTAACCCACTCAGCTATGGCTATGGTTTTAATGTCGAATCTAATCTAGTTATTTTGTGTATACGCACGTAAAATAAAGTCTCATTCTTTGTTACTCGCGTAACAAAAATCACTCTATTCGGCATTTTCTATGTTTGCTTTATGTTTATAGCACACATATACACAGATACCTATTCTGAGTGAGTCACTTCTAGTGACTCACTAGTCACTCGAACATGACCAACCACCACCCGCGTGTCCTAAAATACTAAAGTACTTAAAGTGTTTGCAGCAAAAAGTGAGTTACTTTTACTGAATGCGCTACTAATTCAGTCACTAATAATTGTCCTTCACAAATTCTGTCAAAAGTATACTTCAATGGTATGTTCGAGATATGTATATATATGTGTGTGTGTGTATATGTATATATGTGTTACTGCCCAATCGGCCCCCAATGCATTATTAATGCATTAATAATGTATTTATATAATGCATTATATTATCGCTTAATGTTTCTCATTAACGCATACATACGCACATTTTAAATTACATATTTAGAGCAGCTCTCTTTGCCTGTTGCCATTTGCAACGGGAGCCGCTCTTTGATACTGGTACATGGATTACTATGATAATTATATAATCAAATTAGAATTACAAATTTGGTATTCTTGTACTTTCTCAATAATAAAACTACATTATTTAAAATATGTTTTTATTTAAACATATTTTTATGTAATATTTCAGCCCTCTATATAATCCGCATAGGTACAATTTTCGGACGTTAACGCATCTGTAAGAAATATATATAATTAATTGCATTTTTTCTGTTTAAGGGTTCTGATAGTATAATACTATATACATAATAACATATTCGATATTATTACAATATACAATTTCACTTAAATTAAATTAAAAAAACATAAGGCGATAAAATATTTTGCAATGACAATCTGCAAGAATATTGAGATTGACTTTAGCTTAGCGCTCTCTTTGCGAAAGGAGAACTGTTACGCTCTATTTTGTTTCATTTCGCTATAAATATATAGAAGTGTGTGTGACCGTGTGTAGTTACACTGATTCGAGGTGTAAATCTATATATGCATGTACTTCTCACATTTAACAATTATGAAAGTCCCATTGGGGTATTTCATGAGTTTAAAAACTGATGATACACACATTTAAAAAAATGTCATGGCATACTTCTTTGAATATGGTTTAGGAAAAACACCTTCTTCAATATGGCATTATACAAATTATACAAATATTCCCGAAACATTTTTTAATTTAACTTGGCTGATAGTACTAGGGACCGACAGCTTTTTCTTAATTATATATGTATATAAAAAAATTGAAACTGCCTGGAATTGAGGCCTTCAGATCAAATGCAAATGTGTTATTTTTTGCGGCGAGAATTTTTTGTGGTGTTATAGACTACTAGATTATAGACTGTTTTACTATAAAAACTTGCAATTTATCAATACTTTTTATGCTAATTTGTAGTTGTGTTAATAATTTCTGGATTGCTGGTTTTAGTTTTGCTTCTACAATAGTTCCAATCTTCGGATCAACGCAAAGAAGACGAAGGAAATGCGGCTTAACACAAGAGAACGGGTGCAGCCGTTGATAACTTATGCTACCTCGGAAGCTTGTTAACTGTTCATGGAGGCACAGCCAGTGACATCTGTGCCCGAATCAACAAAGTCCGCTCATCCTCATCCTTTGCGATGCTCAGCGTCGTCTGGCGCTCAACTTAGACTGTTCGACTCCAAGTCAAATCGGTCCTTTTCTACGGTTGCGATACGTGGAAAGTGACCTCTGCCCTGACCAGGAAACTGCAAACTTTTGTCAACCACTGCTTGAGGCGGATCTTGTGCATCAGATGGCCGGAGGTAGTCTCCAAAACTGAATATATTTTAAATAATATATAATTATAGAACAATTATACAATAATATTCAACCAAAACACATGTGAATTTTATTTTACATGTTTCTGTTGCTATCCAGAAATATTTATTTTTATATATTGATGCAAATGAAATTATAGACTATCAAATTTACCGATGAAATCCAGCCTCCGAAAAAGTTGGTCAATTCGGCGGCAGCTCCTACTAATTAGTTTTCGCCGGTCAGCTAGCCAGCCGGCCGAAGAATTTAAAAAACTTGCTGTCCTGAATCGGCGTATCGGAACTATTGTGCCTTCCCAGAAGAAAAGGGTTAATTACACGATATATTCTTTCTTCCTTTTTTAATAATCTCATGGTGATCAACTTTCACGTCGAAGTTTTTATCAAAAGTACATTACAGTAAAGTAAAGTAATAAGGTAATAGTAAAGGGAATAATTGTCCATTTTTACAATTGTTTTTTTTTATTAATAATTATACTTGGAAAAAAAAATTTGATTTATAGTTAATTTTTGGGAGACATTATTGCGCAACACTATGTAATTAGCAGAATCAATAAACATATATATAATCTAAAATTTTCAATATGGCATCTATCGACTCAGGATTGCAGCCTTCATGTCAATATTTTAAAGGTTTTCCGCTAATTCATTCCCTGATACTTCAATACGTTACCCTTATAGGCAAGGTCGAATTTATGATTTACTATTGGTTAGCATGCACCACACAAAATATATTTTTTTTAAACACCCCGTATCTCAGTACGTGTGTTGAAAATGGAGCCGTCACCTACAATTTTTTACTCAGAATAAACCAAGGAAATATTTATTTAAATTATGTATACATTTTACTATGAAGCATATAAATACAATAAATATTTGAAACGATGTCCTACATATTATATTTTCCTATGATTTGTGCAATTCTCTTGAAAGTATCTCTTCCGTACTTGCCCTTATATACCTACAGTATATTTTTTCCAATCCCAACAAAAACAAACATTTTGTCTAAAAAACATAGTAAATTAAAAAGCTTATTATTGCACAAAAAAGCGATTCAATTTGTGATATCACAAAACGCAAATTGATGTCATTGCTAAAAGATAATAATGTGTGCATTTACAAAAAACGTAGGTTTAACATTAAAAAAAATATACACAAAATAATCCTCCATCAATGACACCAATTGTCGACGTCATGCCAAGTGTAACGCTAAATATAAAACTGTTTTCAAAATTAAACCCGACAAAAAAGTATCTACAAAAAAAAAATAGAGAAACGGTAAATGTAAATTCACTTTATTGATTTGTGATCCTCATTAACCACACACACAATATCCATACTTATACAAAATCCATATACAACAACATACAATCTACATTTATCCGAATTACCGAAAAAATCCAATAAAAATGTAATTTATGCAAATGTGTATTATAACAACAACCAGCGCATATTTTCTAAATGTTAACTACGGACGTACATACCACACATACATACACACACATTATTATTATTTTTTTTTTATCTCTATGTAGCTATCCACAAAATTTACTTGCTGTATAGAATTACCATATTATCCATTTGAATTATATGAAAAATTTGGAAATAGTTGTGACCCGCGCGTGTGTTTGTGTATAATATATACAAAAGCCTCGATACACATATAATATATATATATATATAAGATGCTCATACCCGATATAAATAGTGTTTTTTCCGTCTTGTATATTTTGAGTGTGCGGCTAATGACATTTATTAAACCGCATTATAAAATGGACACACAGAAACATGCACGGAATCACACATACTTCCAAAAAACAGGTCCCGTGTGGTGGTATCATATAAACACACGGGCAGGTATATATATTTACATATAATATATTGTGTATAAGAGAACAGCACCTTGTGTCGGTGATGATGGGTACACCACACTCTTGCTATACACCATACAAATGTATTTTATATTATACGATGATTACGTAAACGAAAAACCAATAAAATTGAGTTTTTTTTATTCATGTGTTAGTGCGGAACCATCTCCAATGCTGCCGCCGCCTCATCGAGCAAGCTCTGCTCCGCATGTGGATTCATTTAGACGTCGCATTTATTCCGAAAATGTAATAGTTTGAATTTTAATTTATAAAAGGCTATTTATTGGATTTGATTACAAGGTTGATGGTAAAAACTATATATAATTTAATATATATATGTATACATGTATTACCTATATTGTATTTGTTTATTGTGAGATGATGATAATAAATTTTATTGGGCTCACTGCGTGCGCGAGCGCTTGCTGCTCTCTCGAGTAATATAAGGTTACACACATACATTTTTATATAGCATATAAGCATGCGAGAGCTTTAGACACTTTGTAAAGCGTCTTGGAAATGCATTACCGGATTACGACAACAACTGTGCGCACGGCTCATAAATCTCTTGAATGGTCTTTTTGTTGTTTGGAGGGACCAACACCGGTGCGTCGCAATTACTGGTCGAGCTCTTTACATAAATTGTATATGATTTTTTTTTAAATTTGAATAATTATATACATAAGTTGAAAAAGAAATTAAACATTATGGTGTATAAATGTATGTGCAGGTGATGCTAATATTGATATAGAAATTAGTTGATTTTGTGAATTGGAAATGGTTTGGTGCTTTTTTATCTTCAGTCGTATTTCCCAGATGAACTTATGAATTAATGATTTTTTAACTTTAAAAAGGCAACTAATCCTCAAAGTAAATTACGTTTAATTTTTGTTCAGGTTTCTTGTTTTCATTTCCTAGAATGAAAATTGCGAAAAAGTCTTACGTGTTCTCATGAGCTTTTTCGGCACTTATTTAGTAAGCAGCATTTATATCAAATTCGTTGTGAAAAATGTCATGTTTCTCGCACAGATATACTCAGATTGGCGTCAATCGAATGCGTGCACTGACGTTCTAACATCGGTTTGACTAACATTTCGAAGGCCGTAGGGAGAAAATATTTAAAGTAGGGGTTAATAAAAAATGTGTACAAAAATATTTTAATTTCTATGTACAGTACTTTTTTATAATTTTATTTAACCTCCTAACCTGTGTTTTAATGACATACAAATGTTTAATAAGACAGGTCGCGTTTTATAAATTTTGAGTTTTTGATCTTTAAATTATTACATCATATGAGTTCGAACCGGTGTCAGCCATAATCTCCAATAATGAAAAAATAAATATTAAAATCAATTTTAATTCAATAAAAATAAAAAAACTCAAATCTTCTTTTGGCAACGGCACTCCCAAAGAGGACGATGGTGAGAGACAAGGGGCTTGTGGTGTAATTATACTGTTTTTTTTATTATAATTACCTAAATCAATATTACGGAAAATCTGTAAATAAAATGATCAGTAAAAAATATACAAATATACAAAAGTACAGTAAATAAAAATCACATACATTTTTCTGCATATTGGATATATGATGATTGGAAAATATTACTTTTAAAATCCTTATGTCTGCTGTATTTTAGGTAAAATTTGTATCCAAAATAAACCATCATAAAAAATTAACAAATGAGGAACGTACAGAAAAATTGCATTATTTGTAGGTAAAAGTCCTACTTACATATTTAAAGCAGTTAAATCATTTAAAGAAGAGGGACGTCTTTCTTATGCTGGCCAAACAACATTCGTATACAGACTATTTCCAAAACCGATCCTACATTGTCCGCTCCAAAAATCATTCAAAAACGTATATCTGAGGGCAAAAGTGTACCATCAGTACAAACGATTCGACGGCTATATAAAGCAAATAAACATGGACGGATTGCTCGAAAGGTACGCTACATCAGCAAGAAAAATATTGTAAAAATGATGCGGTTTTATACAGACAACGTTTTAAAGACACCAGTCTATTGGAACAGACGAATCAATGATTATGTTGCGCCACGTACGAGCTTTTGTGTGGAGAGGTGTTGATGAAATTTTGTCGTTTAAATGTACTCAACACACCATTAAAAATTTCCAACAAAGGTTTAATGGTCTGGGGATGCATATCGTCTTATGGAGTTGGCAAAATAGTAATTCTTGACGGAAAAGTTACTGGTGAAGTCTACAGTAAACTGCTTCAAGACGTTATAATTCCTGAGGGTAAACGTTTGATTGGTGACGATTTTATCCTTCAGCAGGACAGCGCACCGATCCACACGGCTAAAATTGTGAAGAATTGTCAGCAGACTAATAATGTGGACACAGTTTGAACTGGCCACACCAAAGCCCGGATCTATGTCCGATAGAGAATGTGTGGGCCTTACTTAAGCTACACACAGCAGATAAAGCTCCATCTAAAATGAGAGAACTGAAGGCAAGTATTGAATCTGCATGGAAGTCAATTACTCCAGACGATTTACTATGTCATTTCAGACTTTCAACGATGTCCATACGAAATGGCGCTCATTGCTGCTATTAAAAGGTATGTTTACATTCTATTGGAACAGATTAATTTCAGGATCTACCAAAATTGGACTTTTTTTGGTTGATCTGTAGCCAAGTATTAAACACTAATTTAAAATATGAAAAAATATATATAACAATAATTAAAAGGTCACTTTGATTTAATAATCATGCGTTTGAGTTTACATTCAATTGGAAGTAACTGTATGTATGAATATAAATTTTAAATAATATTCAATAAATTCAAATATTGCATATTAAAATATTTTTTTAAATTTAATGCTATATACGAAATACGAATAAAAAGATTAGGGCCAGCAAGGCAGACCGGTCTCAGCTAGTATAATATAAAAAATGCTAATATAAAAGTTCCGTTTTCTCATAGCTTGGTTTATAAAATGCACCAAAAACAAAAAAAAAACAGCCACTCTTATGGTCGCCTTTCCCAGAATGTATAAAGTTTACGATCTTGAGATTAATCAAATAATTATTTTCATTTATTTTCGATCTCGACATAACAAACACAATTTGTTTTTATGCAAGTTATAAATATACCATAACAAATATATTTTGATTAAAACCACTTTAATCCACTATTAACATCAACCAAAAAAACATGTTTTTTATAGAAGAAGAAAAACAGTATCAGAGTTTGGCAGACACGAGACACTCGCATACACATCAACTATTCAATAGCGCGCAAAACAAAGGACCCATCCAGGGACGTGCATCAATTCAATAAATTGATTACACAAGATGTACACAATTTGACCAGTTTCAATAAATCTTGCACGTTTATATATCTGCAGTCAATTCCACTGGGAGTCTCCCTATAGAATGTATATACAGGTATATAAATATTTCTTTCAAAATGAACTCGTACTTTTTATATATGTACACAAACATCACGCAAAAATAGAGAGTTGGGCCACTCACACACCCTCAAACAGACAATCTCACACATTTGTATGATGAAAAAGAAAGTGTTGTAAGTGTGTGTGTCAATCTTATAATACATTTAACGGTACACCTACCCAGTGGAGCCGAACATATGGGACTCTCAGTATATGTACATAATGTATTGTATAAGAGCACCGAAGTGACTACAGCAAGTTGTTCTGGATTGTGCATTGAATTTTAAGCAGATATACTAGCTGAGAATTGGTGGAATGGCGAAGAGGTTTTCTATTGTTTTTTTGTTGCGTCTCCTTCGTACTTATGTTAAGAACATCAAAAGTTTGTTGTGTTATGAAGCTGTTTTGATGTTTTGACTTTGTGGAAGGGGATGCAGTTCGTCGTGTATGATTGAGAGTAAAGCTTGTTGTTTTTATAAAGGGCCAATTCGAGCTGAGTGCTTTTCGGTGTCTCGATCAAGAGTTACGTAGCTTTGTCAAAACGATAAACGAGCTTTAGCGTGTTATGTAACCACGGGTCGGTTAAATCAATCATTCTGTACAGTATATACTGAAATGCTGGCAATGTCCCAACAAGAATAGCATAGCATATGCAATACAAATTCTGGTCTCACCACAATTTCCACCCAATAACCACGCATACAAATTGACAAAATCGCGCGCATTGGATAAATGTTCGGGTTATCGAGTTTTCCTCCGTACGAGCAATAAAAGAAATATATATATAGTAATATCACTATTATCGAATTCTCAAAACCGAATTGAGCAAATGTGCGGGAAATCTGCAAAGTTTCCAAACGATAACAGTCTACAGTCGGAAAATGCTATAAATGCATACTTTCTACTGCATATGCCACCTCACACGCGATAGTTCTGTGCTAGCACACAGCCAGCGAGTGAAAACGGTACGCGCGGTGAAAGCAAACCAAGGATAAAAAAAAACAACCGGAAAACGTCGGGTGAATTGTGTTTTCGCTCCTCGTGTGTGCCTGTGTGGGTGGGAAGTTGGTTTGGCGGCTCGCGCGCGTTTGCTCCTTCAACCAATTTATTCATGCATCACTTTTACAATCAATTTCAGATTCGATGGTATTAAACTTTCATGAAGCTTTTTGCATAAATGTCAGCCGAAATTTTCCAGAGATAAATCGAATTTTATACACAGGTCTCGCGCAGACACACACACCACCATATACAGACTTCAACTTGTAAGTATTCCCAACAATATACAGTTGTTGTATTTAACTATAAAGCCAAGTATAGGAGGTAGCGGTGTGTGTATGTGTGTGTCTCTGTGTCTATATACTATATAATATTCAAGTGTAATATAGTAAACGTATACCGCGGCACCAAAACTACCCTTATATGATGACACTTCAGCATACACATAGAAAAGCATGATGCACACATACACACAGACACACATGCTGCATACAGACGACAAAAATAGCTTTTATGGCAGCAATTTTGCAGCGTGCATAAATTTATGCAAAGATGACTTCCAAATTTGCCGTCGATAATTTCGTTTGCGACTGGCATGTCGCTAAGCTTTTATATAAGGACAATTTTAGTATATGGTTTTAAAGAGCATACAGATAGGTATATAGATTTTAATTTAAATATCATTGAAAAAGATGTTATAACAAATAATAAAATACAAACTAAATTAAACACTGGGAAGAAATGCCGTTTTTGTGGTTTATAATAACAAAACCAGAACGTCAAAATGCAGTAGGGCTGTTCGATTTTAAAAAAAATTATTTAAATCGATTTTGCAAAAAAAAAAAACGTTTTTCATCGATTATTCGTTTTTTTTTTGAGGATTTATACTTTTATACGAAAAGTTTATTCCTTTCCTGTGTGATTTATGTATATTGATTTTTATGTATGCTTTGAAAATCAAAACCAAAATTAATTTTGCAGGAAACAATGTTTTTAAAATCGAATGATATGTTTTTGATTCAATTGATTTTATTTGATGTCATTCAATTTCATATATTTAAAACAAAACAAATTTATTTTTTTTATCAAACAATCATTTTGTTTTGAAATAATTAAATAAAACAACAGACCAAAACTTGACTTATAGTAGTATAGGCATTCACAACAGTGAAAACACACGCACACGACAATTCCAACAAATTTACATTTTTCCTTTGGAAGACAGGGTCATTCATTTAGTCAACTAGAGAGATGCTGTTTGCGGATCAAACAGTATTAAAACTTTCGGAACTAGTAAATATTGTTATTTCGAAGAAGCTTTTTCTGATAGCATTGGTGAAAATTCAATGGAAATACCCCGTCATCATGCACCGTCGTTGATTTGGACATTGAATTTGAGCAATGCCACCATTTACCATCAAAAAATAATTTCATGTCTCTGATATTATTGCCATGTAAGTGGCAATATTGCCATTACCTTAATAGAAAAATAAAATATTAATGTTTGAAAAGTTTTAGATAAAATTTGTCAATTTTTTTAAGGATGTATATCTCCTCCAATAATTCATTCAAGAAGAAAAAAATGGCATTCTGGACATATAGTAGAGCCTTTCGTAACTAACACTCCACGTAGAGAGACATGAGAAGACCCACCATAACAGGACGAATTTTCATTTTGTAATCGCCAATCCAAATCTGTAATAAAATCTAGGTATTAATATATGAAATATATTTAATAATTAATCTAATGAAATTCAGACTATGGTAACCCTTTCTATTAAAATATAAATGTTCGTCTTTATTTGGCCGCACAAGACTTGGCTGAAGTACAGGACAGCGAAAATGCCCGCAGGACATTTTAGATATTCTGTACTTACACCCCTTCATTTCGATTTGCCCCTATCTCCAATTAATATTTTTATATGAATATTTATTTGCGCACTAAATGTAAGTAATATAATAATATAACTTTTATCGGGGATTTCCATTATTTTAGACTTTGAACATTAATTCACCAGACCACTCACCCATAGGTATTTTATTTTCATTGTTTATTTATTATTATTATATAATTTGTATTCTTAGCTATTGTGACTCCACCAAAATAAGTGTATAGTCCGCGAAGTTGAACAGAGAGGTCGATGCACGCGAGGCAGAAGTAAAAATGGAGGTGGAAGAAGAAGGAGAGGTGTGACTCGGCCACTTCATCATCAGCCGTGAACGGGGCATGAGAGAAAAAAAAGAAATACGTAGCGTAAGTGCGCATTGCAAGAAAGAAAAGAAGAGGAAAATAAAGAAAAAGTTGAGAGTTTCGCCGATCGTGGAGGTCTTTTTGCAGGAGGAGGCCCAAGCTGCTGGTGCGTGAATTTTCGCGGCGAAGATAAGCCGTCGTCGTCTCCACGCTGCTCGTGGCCTACACGGAAGCCAGATTTTTATTTATTGATAAGATTTAATTCTGATGGATATTACGAAAACAACGAGGGATGTAGATTTAAAGATAACGTTATCTGTAGAGACTGATGAGTCAGTACTATAAGCTGAAAAATTAATGGTATTTATCATATTAGAAACCAGGTAATTATTAAAGCTGTTAGAGAATGGCGGGAGTGTAAGTGATTTAGGATTAGTTCCAAGATTCTTAAAATTATGCCAAAGAGTCTTAGTTGGAGACTTATTTTGTATTTAATTTAGGCTACAAATATTCTATTTTGGAATTACGAACCATTTGAGTTACGCCGAATTTTGAAAATTCTGTGGATTTCATCCCATTAAGTTTCCAGTTAATTTTGGAGATATCCCGATCGATCGAGAAGAGGAAAATAAAGGAAAAGTTGAGAGTTTCGCCGATCGTGGAGGTCTTTTTGCAGGAGGAGGCCCAAGCTGCTCGAACGTCTATGGGCAACGGTGAACGTAGACTGTTAGCGGACCGCGTGGCCAGCTGAACATTGTCCTTGGAGCCAGCAAGGACCTGGCCGCTGGACCTAAGTATTTCATCATCGCCGCGAGAACCCGACCGTCAGGGTAGTGTTAAGTGTAGTTTTGGTCCGTGAGTGTATTTTCCGTTAGGGTATATGTGTAGTAAAGTTGTGCCAAGTCATGTTAAATTAAATGTATTAAAGCAGAATTCATTGGTTTTTCCAATTATTGTGTGAAAGTGTGAGTGAGTGGGTGAAATTTCGCGTTGGTATAAGTGTAGGTAGTGTGGGCCCAGACCCTCGTCAAAGCAGACTCTGATCCGCTAAGTCGCTGCCAGGTTGGCCTTTTTGTCCAAGCTGGTCCGTTAAAACACAAATGACACGACAGCACTGACAGACTACTACTCAACAAACAGTGGCTTCGACATATGGAGAATATCGATCCAGCCGATATTAAATTCGCAGGTTGCAAAAAAAAAGTTCCAAAAAAGGAAAGCACTATTTTATAGATTGGTTAGTCCTCCACCTAACGGTGTGCAGACTTCTGTGTTTCTTAATCCAACGCGTGCATCAACTAGTCAATTTTCGAATTATTACTGTTCCCTTGGACTGAGCACGTCACGAAATACAATTACTTCAGGTGAGTACCATCGAATTATGGAAAAAATCTCTTTTTCGTCATGCTCAGAATGGTCGTGGTACAAAAATGTAGTAAAAAAAATTAAGATCCTAAAATTCATTTTGGACAAAATGAAGAAATAAAAAAAAAATCCACACAATTTGTCGTGTCATGAACTTTTCCGTGAGGGTACCGCCAATTATTTCCGTTTAATAATTGGATCATATTAATTGTCGTGGAGCAACCGTGCTTTTAAAATTCATCGTGCACTAAAAGTTAATTTGGACGACAAAGATCTCTGCCAAAATAACAATATATTGTATATTTGACAATGATGTTGCTCTTCTGTCTCTGAGTTTAATCAGTCAGTATAAGATTTTTGACGTAACTATCTGTTTTAACAGCATTTTGTCCCTTAAATTTGTATCCATTACTGCCTTTTGTCTGTAAAAGCCAACTTTGACAAACACTTTTGTCCATATTTTATTATGACGGCATTTTTCTTTTTCTTTCTTTGTCTTTGTCTGTCAGTTTTTTGACATAATATTATATATATCTTTATCGATTATTGTGGTTTTATGTGATGCATTTTTCCTTTCAGCTTATTTGTCGATCAGTCTATTGACCACATTGTAATTTTGTACACTTCAACTTTTCGTGATGTCGGCTTTTGTTCAATCGGTTGACCGAAATGCTTGACCGAAACAGCCGCAAACCACAAAAGTATGCTTTTATTGACACTGAATTCAGTATTGAAGAACTCGAAATGACTTCGCAGCTGCAACAATTCATCGCTAGAACTTCCACTTCGATCTGATTCGACATATGACTGCATCTGCACAAACTTCCGCACTGGATCTTTTTAACGAGAAAATGTGTGAATGTGAGTGATCCGAAAAAGGACCCATCAGTAGCTTCCTCGGACCGACCAGTATGCTTTTTAATATGTTTTACAAAAATGTAGACATAAACATAATATGCTACAGATTACTTGAGCTTAATCTACCCAGACGGTTAGTGAGCAGAAATGTTTCAGAAATGTGTCCTGCATTTCTACTCTAGCCCAAGGATCTGTACTCTCACCACTATTATTCAAACTGTAGGGGAAGTTCACCGCTCGTGGGCATTATCTCAGGTTGTGTGCAGCGATCAAAATGTCCGCACCGTAGCAGTGGATACCAAAATTTTACTGGTTGTGGGCATCTAACATCACATTCATTTTCATTTGCATGTTATTTTTTTTTCTCTGAAGGCTTTTTTTGTTATTTTGCGTTTCTCGTTGTGCCATATAAGGCTTTGAAAATAAATAATTATACATATTATTTCCTTTTATTTATAATTAGTAGCGCTTTACTTCATATTTTCCCATTTTCAGGTTATTTTCCAGGTGTGGCCACAACCAATTAAAAAAAAGTTGTTCAAAATTGATGACACCATAATTTTTATTTTTTTTCTGACGTAATCAAATGAATTCTCTCGTCAGTAGTTACCTAAGCTCTCTAGATTTCCATTGATATACATTCCGAAAATTCGACGTGTTCCCATGCTACGAGATATAATACCAAAAACCGACTGGACAATGAAAACAGCACTCATAGATGTTCCAAAGTCCATCTACAACATTGTAGCGAGAATATGCTTTGCAAGGATCCAATCGAGACTACATACACCTATAGTAACACATCACTCAATAAGTCCGTAGGATAACTAAGAAAAACACATTTTCTTGGCAAAATTCGATCTTATTCATCAACATACATTCCTTCAAGAGTGATACAATTAGTCCAACGCCGCTCTAGCATTTCGACACCTTTTTTGTAAAACGATTTGTCTTTGGCCTCAAAATAAGCTTCAGTTT
>JANSTU010051098.1:0-21205 GCA_027564075.1 Bolitophila hybrida
CCACCTCTACACCAGAACGAAAACGTTGAAACCATCGTTGTGCGGTGGAAATGGAAACTGTATCGGGTCCATAAACTTCACAAATATTATTGGCGTAGTAGTACTGTAAATATGTCGGATTTTCTCTTTATTTTGCTCCATGTTTGCGACGCTAGAACTCACGAACGACTGAACCAAAAAACAACAAACTGTCCAGTGTGTTAGCGCGTTAAGACCTTTCCAACAAGCTTTAGCATGACCCGATGCGATGAATACAACTAGAACTACGCGCTTGCGACGACACCTAGCGAAAATACCACAAGACTTTTTTAACACTCTTTTATTATACAAAACATTCGTCGCCCGCGCATGACATATATATACAGACATCGCCATTCAAATTATATATCATACATATTGAACCAACCAACCATATCCATAGTCGAGTGGGTTAACGCGTTGGCCTGGCTTATGGGAGGTCGCCGGTTCAATCCCGACAGGCAGTGTTTTTCATTTATTGCTTTATTGTTCCTTGGCCAGATTTCTTTGTGCGCATCTTTTTGATGTTGCCTTGAAAAGTGTCACGTAAATTTATCCATTTGCGTTGTTTTAATCGATGTCGTTTCTCAATTCTGTAGAAATTTCATTCCAGGTCGATTTCCAAGCATCGTGTTTAGGTAATTTATATTCGGAAAAGCACAGAGCGAGACGCTTTTCCACCAAATACATCAAACGCGAAAAGTTGGTTTCTTCGAACTACAGAAAACCTTTCATGTAATTTCTCATGGTACCTTTTTCTTCGGAACTGTCTCTATCAACGACCATATAAATATTTTCCATAATTATTATATTTTTCTTTACTTATGTATGTATTTTATTTATTTTATGTATTTTATATAAAGCGATTATAAGAATTTATCGACAAATGGGGTTTATTTGTCATTTTGCAAAAGTGTACCATGATGATAAATATATCTAAAGTGGTTTGTTAGTCCAGCTCAAAATGTAACAATCGATAAATTTGCTGATTACACCGTTTGTATTTTGTCGCATTTTAAATTGGCATATTGGGGCTGCCAAACGCGTGACAATTGTTTGCCACCCATTTGACAGTGTTATAAATAGGCTGAGTACAGTCAAATTTGTGACATATATCTGACGACGAAATAACGTCACAGTTCCAAACAAGCAGTACCCGATGCGACTAAAAGGCATCTATGTGTGCTTCCATATGCTAAAGGCGGCACTATGCGGAAATTATGCATACACTGCTGATTGTTTTCATAATCGCATACTGAAATAATCAGTGGTGCATGTCATGACGAATGCTCGGACTAATTCTACTCTAAAGACTATATTCGGTACGATCAATTTGGATGTCGTATAAAACCTTTAATAAATAATCATTTGTTTAAAGATATTGCCAATCAAGCCATTGAAAAACAGCAAACAATGGCACATTGGATCATATATGGTATCGAAAGAAATTTACTAATGTCTTCATCGTGACATGTAAATAGAAAGTGTGGTTTGTTTTATCATAAAGAGGTCCAAACGTTTCAAACCATTATCCTCTCGAAGCACAACTGAACGACTAAGCCAGTGATAAGGAGCACCTGCTATTTAGCAAACAGATAATAGAAAATATAACTACTGTTGAACATAAATCGTCACGCTGCTCCATGCAGTACAGTTTTATTCACAAGACTATTTTAAACAAAATATTTAGAACTAAATAAAAATTCACGCGCCTTCCCATGAAATGAAATATTTCATAATTTTTCCACATAGTAAACTTTATTTCGGTAAAACACTCTAAATTCAGGTGTAGCACATCCTACGCCTACATATTTTTGTCCTCCGGAACGTTTATATGATATAAGTTTAAATTGTAACATTAAATAATATAAAAAATTATGTTTTTCAACAATTTTTGGTGTGTATTTTATGAATATAGAGTTTATATTATATATAGTTGTTAGTTTATTTTAATTTGATAATGTTCTACGCCTAATGTATATATATTATGATATTTTGTAAATGTATATGTACAACTACAGTGTTTTTTTATTACAGAGTGCAGTGCGCACGCAGCACAGTGCTGAGAACCCAGAAGTCGTAATGTGTGAATTAAAAAATGTTCAATAAAGCTGTCATAATTGAGCTATTCAAGATATAGGTTTCGAACTGCTGTGCACTGTACTCTCTCAATATTTGTTTGTATTTATCAATATGAGTGGCTGCGTAAGCAAAAGAATATTTATAGGCTAGCGAGCATACCGAGTATTTGAAGTCTTACCTTATTGGCTGTTTGAACGTCAGACGAACGATGAGATTCATCACCGCTAGATGGTTCAGCACAGGGCAGTCGTTGCTCTTGGACACTGGCAAGCCTATATAGATATGGATTTAAATAAATTGTTAACAAAGTTATGTAATTTCAGTAATACCGTTTTAGTGTCACAAGGGTGCCGGTCAACTTTTTGCATCGTCGCAAAGCCGACTCCAATCGGTCTGGTTCGTCCTTCAGGAACTTCTCTTCACGCACCACCATTTCCATTTCGTTAGACAGAATATTTCGCAAACCATTCTGCAGTGCGGGAAATTTAATTTTCAGGTCGGTTACGGTTTTACTGCATTAAGAAAAAAGTTAAACTTACAACAGTTGTATATGTAAAAAATAATTTACCTTGCTCGACTTAAAACCAATGCCATATCTTCGACAGCTGTCATATTTACTCTCGTACGACGGTTAATAACCTCACCACGCAATCCCTCCACCGACGATTCCAAATCACTGAGATCTTTCTCCAGACGTATCATCTCTTGCTTGTACATTTCCTCTTCGCGTGACATTCGAGTTTTCTCCTGATCACCCTGACCCCAGTTCGGTCCACTGCTGGCCAACAACGTTGCCCGGATGCCCATGAACGCATCCTTGATATCCTCACGCACAGCCACTGCCTGTGCCTGTGACAGACGACGCAGAGTGCGCATCTCAATGCGCAAATCCTTGGCCTTTTTCTGTAGGCCACGCAGGTGATTGTATACCTCCGGTGCCAGTGCAATGTCTGGTCGATAATTGTTGTGTACCTGTGGCGCTAGGCTCACCGGTTTCGGTGGAGGTGGCGGTTTGAGGCGGTCACGTTCTGTTAAATAGCCAGATGGATTTTAGTTTTAATTACTTTAAATGCTATATGCTCTACAAAAACCACAAACATTACATTTAAAAACTTTTCTATGGTTTACCTTGTGACGATGTTCTGGGCAGAGTCGAAGACTTTATAGCCGGTTTTGGTGGCTTTGAGTCAACTGTGTTTGTTTTTGCGTGGTAGGGGAAAAAACAGATGTTAGGAACATTATTGTCACACAGGTCAAGGGTATTATATAATATTATTCGAAGGAGGCTTGTGCAAAGTTCGGTTAGGATATGTTTTTAGTCACTGCATCAAACTAAATCAAAATCATAAAACACATGCAAAATCAATGCATAATCAAAAACAACGAAAAATAATAACACAATCAAATATATATGTATATTAATATTATAAATATTCATGCATACAATTTCTATGTGTAGATACGTGCGTGTACAGGAACACACGCATATCCAAAAACCATATATAAATTATTATGTATATATACAATAAATCGGATGCTGCATAATAATTACTAACTAGCTAATTAATTATATTTATAAATTGTGGTATTCAATATATTTCAAAATTTATATACGAATTCAAAATAATATATTGTTTTCTCTAATATGAGATTCAAACAGTTTAATTATGCTATAAAATGATTCGCACTAGTCTACTTGATAATTCTCATGTTTTACAATTAAAACAAATCTATTTATAGCTGCCAGGAGATTCTAGATTGAGATATTTTTTATACAATTACAAATTATAATAATTATAATAAACATGCACGGGGGCTTCAGTATTGCAATTTAACGCTATTTCTGTACATTTATACACACAAACAAAATAATATTCGAATAACGAATGTTTATAATTAAACCTAAATTTAATGAGCACACATGCAGGACTCATTGAATGGTTAAAATAACACTTGGAAAACATAAAGAAAAAAGCGCAAAATTTTATATTATATGTAAGTGCGCATGATTTTTTTTCATTCAAACTGCCGTTATTTTCAGGGACATTGATTTACCGGGATGTTGAGGAATGTGTGACTTCTGGGCACCCTGGATGTCGTCGCTGAACGACACCGATTTTTCGAACGACACAGATTTATCTGGAAAATAAAACGTACGGATTTGCGTTAGTAGAGATTATATTGTTTAAAAAAAATTATAATTAAATAAATATTTGTATTTTGAAGATATTTTGTTTTATTTTTTAGTAGAGACGTTTTAGTACAGACGTAGTTTTTGCCAGAATGATGATTTTGAAAAACTCGAATGAAACAGATCCAGCACATATATGTACTATAATCGAGAGAAGAGTTATCAGAAAACCGACCAGACCGCTTGACAAAATCTTATCAAGAATGAGAATTTGTGGCAAATCCTGGTAAAATCCAGTAGTAGTATTGGAACTGAATTTTCTGACCAGTTTTGAAAATATTTCAACGCTCCGGTCGGAAAAGTAAAACTAGTTCTCTATTAACTTTTTCACGCTTTTTTTTAAATGATCATAACTTTATCTTTATATCAAAAGTGTATAGAATTTTACGTTCTTTTTTAAACGTTTTATAATTTGGAAGTTATATGGAAAAAGAATTAGGGTGTCCATTTTACAAACCTCTACCTCTAACTCTACATTATCTGAAAGGTCCAAGTTCCAGATCCGTCTATCAAGATCGAAGTATGAGTCGTCTAAAAAGACACTAGGCCACCGACCTCGCCCCTCTTTCAATGAGGATGTAAACTGTACCTTACGGGATGTAGTGGGACAGATTCGCAACGTCGTCAACGACACATTTTCTAAAAAAGTACTTATGCCAATATTTGCCATGTAATTTTTGACAACCTTTTTCGCGACAATATGTTATTAAACTTGACGAATAGCAGTCATAAACTATTTATTAGATTTATTGATCCTTTTTTATTGATATGGAAATATAGGAACATCTCCCGTTTTAAAAAGAAAATAATAATAAATTGCATTTCAAAAATATCAATCAATATCATCATAGTATCCTGTAATCCTTTGTGGGACATAGGACCAGTGTACGATGGCGCACACCGGATTCATTGACCATTACGGATTCACACGAGTGGTCAGGTCATGTTAATATGCTATTTGTGCTGTGCTACTACTATTGGAGCTACTGTGCTCTAACACTCACAACACATCCCTGATGGTTAGGAGTCTTAATTGACGCGACTCTAACAACTTTATTTTTGAGATATCTTTATGCACCGAGATCTATCTTGCTATTTATGATCGGAATCGTGAATCATCAACGCCATCATACACTTAATGTTCTACACAGGTTGCGTGTGTATGTGTTAATTGATGGCATTATTGTTCCGTTATTCCAAATCAATAACCTTTTTCAGAAATAGGATATTAATAGGAAGAGGAACCTACTATGGCTATGGTCGTGAGCAATATATTATACTGAATTAAGTTAAAATTCCAAAAGTCCAAATGGTTCGATCCTTCCGATTCCCAAAAAGTTTAAATCTGGAACGAATGTAACGTCCAGTTGTGTTTGCATACAAACTATGATGTGAGAGGTAAGTTGTTAGAAACATTTTTTGCATAATGACGTGTGACACAATGATTGGACTGCCAAATTGTGGTCACATCTCGGTTCAAATAATCGTGATTACAGAATCTGTGTCGAGTTGTAACTTATATGAAAAATACATTTTCAGCGACAGACGTTGTACGATAAGCAGTACGATTAAATAAAAGAAAAACAATAATTGAGCATTTTCGGATAGTCACCAGCGTCGATTACAAGGGATCTTATCGGACTTACGGTCAGTGACCGCATTGCTGACTCCATAGTGGAATCTAAGCTACGTATACCGGACCATTATGTTGACATTTGAGCTACCGACACCAACAAAAAAAATTGCGTTTTGCGATATAAAATAGTAAATCTGACCTCAACTTCGTCTAGCCGCCGTCGATAAAAACGCTCGGCCAGTGGTGTTGCTACAGCACAGCATTGAGACAACGAGACAGCGGTCGTGTCAGAGGCTAGCGAAACCTCAGGAACCGCCTATTTCGACTGCTAGTGACTAAAGAGACAACATCATTAAGTTTTTCGATAGATACAGCAACTGAAACTTCTTCAGTTATGCGACCAACAACAAGTTCGTTGCGGTTGCAGTTTCCAATGAAGCTTTTCACATGAGAAATGCCTGAACCTCAAGCTCGTTCCGCAGAGAGCTTTTATGGACATTTCTAATCATTATCTATAATAGCTGCAGACTTTATTAGGAATTGGTATTTTTTCCAAAACAACCAAACTATCGTGTATTAGAGTTCTTCTAGATGACGTTCGAACTTGTACTGAGGAGATTAGAGTTTGTGTTCGTATGTATATAGATGTGGCATCGTCAAGTTTGGAGAAACATCGAATACACCTTCAAACCGTCTTAGTTTTTGTTTTTGTTTTGGTCAAACGGAGCTGATATTTTTGTGATAGTAGTAACTCCAGCTTAAATAACACCACTCCCGGAAAAGGTAACGGAAATCGTAGACTTGCCGGAACCAAGCGAGCTGAAGAGTTAATTTAGCAATTCTTTATTATTATATATCGTATCCATGATAGTTGGGATAAGCTGAAATGGGATGTAACAGCACGTGAAGCATTACAGGCTTGCAAGATTGGTCTGTCACAAGTTACGCTGTTAGCACACCCATCCAGGACGACATTTCGACTTCATAGTACAATTTAAGATAGATATTCGCCATATATCTGGCGTCGCCATATATCTGGTAAATGAAGCCACATTAACACGTTATCATTGACTTACTCAATCCAGCTTTCTCCGAAGGATCATACGAATTGCCTACACCAACAACACATCAACTACCTCATGAACTAATTCAACTTCATCATATATTAAAATAATATTTTGAATAATCATTTTAGATCGAAGATATTTGAATATTTGGTGCAGAAACCCGGGAACATTTGCCTTTCATTTGAAAACAAGCTATGGTCGGTAAATCTAAATGTTCATATATTCATATATACGAGTATATAAGTGATTTTTCCTTTTTTTCTGTCTCTTCGAGACGATGTGCTCGACTGTGCCGTGTCGTGTAAAATATTATTTATTTTAACGACATAGCATTTTTTTGCTATAATTTACTAACAACTTGACGCTCCTGACACGACTCGTGTGTCGGGCATTTTGTTATATACATTCGTGTGTGTTTGTTATTAAACTTCACAATTTTGGAAGCATCTCTTTCACTGTTTTCTGCCTGCTGAACTTCGTTCTCGCATAAATGGCAGCTCTTGAAGAAAATGTCTTTATCAAAGATTGTTCTTTCAATATTTATCATGAAGGCTTCGCGTGGAAGCTCTGAACCGTAGCAGCCCTACTCTATGGCAATCATAAATTTATTAATTCCATTTACATGTATTTTATGTACAATTACAAAGAGCACACACAGTGAAGTAATATTATATAATTACAGTATTGGATTACACACATAACAAAAATTAAACCAACATAATGTAAATAGAAAAAAATAATATTAGACATGATTTGTATTGTACTTATTGCAATTGTTGTAGTATAAGATTGCAGTATCGTTTTTTATTAGCCAACCCAAAGCAACCATAATTGGTGATCCCGAAGCTCGCGTTAAGTCAAAGGAGTATTTTGCTAGGTGTTGGAGCGTTTTGAAAATTATTTTACGGTAAATCCGAACTATACGAGCGCTGTGCAACGGTATATTTTCTTTCTTCAAGCAAAACAAACAGAAAAGTGAGATTGAGGCGCAATTCTCGATCGCTCATGTTTGAACTGACATCTCAAAGTTCAACACTATAGTCGGAGAAATCGAAAGCAAGGTTTTGTTAGAGACAAGTAAGTGAGTCAGTGTTGAATCCACCAGAAGGAAACCGTTACGAAAATCTGAAGAGATTGATCATCTTAAGATTCACTGACTCCGAACCGTGTAAGACGCGAAAAGTGTTGTCTGAAATGTCCCTATGCGATCAAAAAACTTCTCAGTTATTCTCTCCACTAACGACGTTGACCTCTCTCCTCTCGCCGCGATGGCAGACAAAATCATGGAGGTAGGTCTGTTTACAAATGTTACCAGTGTCGTCAGTTCCACTCGCCATCATCGAGTAGCTCGTGTTCGGAAATTGATACTCTGGAAAATCGAATCAATCAGCTGACCAGCACGGGAGAAACCGCATGACGAGATCTGTACGATGTAAAAAGGAATTAACTGACGCTACAGTCCTCGCACATTGTTCGCCTAATGCTCAGCAAACATTTCCGTCATATGCTCGAGGGTCGACAGTTTTATATCAACACAGACCACAAGCCGATGATATTTGCTTTTAAACAAAAGCCCGAAAAAGCATCACCGCGGCAGTTGTGACATTTAGATTTGAATGGACACGAATGGGAATTCACTGTTCATTAAATTTCTAATTATGCCGGATTCTGATGTTCAAGTGTACTGCGACACCTCAAACGACTTGATCAGGCCATTTATTCCAGCAAGGTTCCGATCGACTGTTCTAAAAATACTACACGGACGTCATTGCTTGCTTGAAAGTTCTTGAGAACATTTTTTTTTATCAAATATTATTGTTTCAAAATGTGTCTTCCCTTCGACGTATAAGACCATCTGGTACCTGTATTGTCCTACTGTATTGAGATAGCAAGAGGCCAAATCGTCTGCAGAAGCTTTTTATTCATCATAATTATCAAATCTTCGACTCTGATGTTGTCGACGGCCAATGCCCATTTATTTATGATTTGCATCGTCAACAGATGCTCATTATGCCACCACCGCCAGAATATTTGTATCAGTTTCTGCTGGTTATTCCAGAACGTGAGACGATTTTCTTATTGGTGGCCCGTTTTGCCAATGGAAATCCCCCGAGTGATAACATACTGATGAGTTGCTCGTGAAGCAATATAATAAAATTGTCCGTTCCTGAAAGGAGATCGTCAACATAAAAATTGGTAAGCGTCGCCGCGGAAGCAAGCGGAAATTGTTGTCCATGGTCTAAAGAACATTGGCGCAGCGATCGGATGGCATTGTAGGATGCCGATGTTAGACTTCACACAACTCTCGTTATGGCATATTCTTTTATTGGGACCTGATCTCTAGGTCTCCACTGAATCCGTTGGTAGTTCCATTGCATTTGGTGGACTCCATTTTGCCGAAACATCTAAACAATATCAGATGTAAGAGCTGTTCGGAATCGGAGAAGAATTTCACAAAGATTGGCCTGAATCTTTGGTCCTGCAAATTGGCGATCATTCAAAGAACTGCCGGTTGTCGAAGAACAAGAACCATCGAAGACGAGTCTAAACTTCTTGTTTAGAATGGCGTGATATGGCAAGTAATAGGTATGACATGATTGAATGACCTGCATCGATGTAATCCACGATGAAATCGTGAACTTTTGGTTTTATGCAAGTAGTGTCGTCAGTATTGTGCTGCGGATGCTTGAAGACAAAGCTGGGGACAACGTAGCATTTCAAAGATCCTAAAGATTGTGGTAATGTCGCATTGAAAACTTCTACGTAGATATACCGAGCCAAATTCTACTATTATTGATGGACCGGATGTGGTTTGGATTCTTCGTTCTAGGGCACATGCAACATCATCAGATTTGGAGTCAGACTTAAAACTGCAAACATTCCCGATAATACTAAGCATCCTGTTCTATTGGATCGATCTTCAAGACTCGCTCTGCTTATTGTTAGACAGGCTCACCAACAAGCTCTTCATGCCAGTTGCAAAAGTAACAATGGCTATGGATGTAAGCAAAAAAGAGACGGCCAAGCAGCTCATGGGTAATTTACCTGCTGTAAGAGTATTATTGTATCGTTAGATTTTCAGTCTTTCACAAATAACAATATTACAATAAATTTATTAAAATAATATTTGAATACGTACTGATTTATTATATATAAATGAGAATATAAATAGTGAATTTGTATAGGACTAATATAATATTATATAGATAATATAGAATATAATAGTAATAATCAGTAAACATGATTCTTTAAAAAACCTTATAAGTGTGTCACATTCAAGCTCTAAAGCTTTCATTATATTTAAGCTTTTTTCTGCCGTCTACCAGATTATTGGAATACTAAATAAAGCTTTTAGAAAATTCTCAGTAAGCTTTATTTTTTCGAGCTTTTTATAGAATTACATTTGAGTGGTTTTAAATAAATTTAAACATTTTGTTATTTGTTTCGATAATATCAGTTATAGCTTTTATAAAAAGCATCTTAATTTAAATGTTTTTTTTCTAATTAGAGTTTAAACTGTAGAATTTCCAAAATACCTTGGGCTTTCCAAAACAAAATAGACAAGTGTGCTTTCTTAACACACCTTACAAATGCATTAACCGTGGCTTAAATCTCTCCACAAAACAAAGCTTCTGAATAATAACACCTTGCAAATGTCGTACCCCCTTATAAAGGTTAGATTCTCTGAAATTATTTACAATTGTGATTCCTTAGCGCTACCTTTTACATGAAAACAAAATTAATATCACAACAACATTAAAATACTCTAAATAATGAATGAATGAAACCTAAATGACACAAATTTACATGTGATTTAACTTACGGCACGCAGATTTTCCGAGTTTTGGTGGCTTTTCACGGATGTAAATGTCGTCTCCGATACCGTTTGCTTGATTGAGTTAATGGAAATGTTACACAGAGTTGTTATTTGTTTTTTTATTCTAAAGCTGTTCAGAATATATGTGTGTGTATGTGTGCGATATTGTTTTATTATGTGAGTGCATTTATGAGAAGTGATTATGAGTTAAAGAAAGAATGTAGTTTTTATCAAAAAGTATAAAACAAAAAATGTTACACGAAACATGTTAAACATAAAAATATAGATTTATTGGATGATCTCAATGTTCGTGTGTGTGTGTGTGTGTGTGGGTAAAATAAATAAAAGAAAAACAATGAAAAGGAGTATATATTTTTGGATACATGTTTAATTGAGCATGAAACCGAGCGTTTACCTTGAATTGAAGTAGAGCTTCCACTAGAGTGTCCGTCCATATCGTCTACGATACATTGTGTGAATGCATTTGAGTATGTGTGTGTGTATGTATGTATGTATGTGTGTGAATTTGTTTATATATAAAATCGAATGTTATTAATCTAATAAGATAATATTCAAATTTACAATATACATGGAAAACTATAATCTGTATATATTTATATATAAAATATTTAATAGTGGAACGTTTTTGAATGTATAAAATATGTTACCCTACTGATTTGATGGCTTGAGATGAACAAATTGCACATACAATCTAGCCCCTTTATGTGTGTGAGGTTTTTGTATGTCTTTCGAACCGCTAAAGCTACTTTGTATCATACTTCATGCAGACGTGTGAGCTTATATGCGAGTGCGGTTCGGTGACTCGACAGAGATTTATAAAAGCTAAACTTTCCACCACAAGAAAACAGAAACGAGGGTTTAACCCACAACGATTTTTTTATGTATAATGCACTTTAGGGGAAAACTCTAGTTTGTATGTTTAATGTTGTATTAAATGTGTAATCAAAACTAAAACTATAAATTCTCTGTGAAAAGTTTAGGCAATCTAAATATATACTTAATTAAATAACCCCTCATCATTTAATTACTCAGATTGTATGTGGTTGCCAAGAGGAGAGCTTTTCGTGAAATAGTGAGCTTTATGCAAATACTAACGCATTCCATTAAAATTTTGCTTATTAATTATAAATGTTCGAACAACCTGCTAAAGTATCAACAAAATGACGGCATCAGGAACGGAGTGTGCTGGGGGTGCGATGCCTGGCATCAATTAAAGTAATTAAATGTCTAAATGCAAACGATTTTGCGAGTGCACGGAAGTGGAACGCAAGCGAATACGGAACAAGCGAACGCAAAATTTAACATTTCGAACACGAAATCGAAATGGGTCTAATCAATGATTTTAATGAGTGTGCAAATGGCACGCAAGCTTCGAAATGGGACAAGGTTTTTTATATTTGAATTTTGTTAAATACACAAATACACAAATCGCGAATTCGTGTGACTGGTGTGTGTATGTGTGTGAGTATATTTAATGGTGGTACCGTAATTTGTATATTAGGAAAGCTTTTGCTATTTATCGAATAATGTGCACTTTACTACGCAAAGAACAATTTTACGTGTTTCGATATTAATTTAGAAACTATAATAATTTACAATTTACGTGCGTACAGCTCAGAATACATGATAAACGAGAACGTATATGTGTGATTGATTATGTGTGTGTGAGTCCAGTAATAACCGATTAGTATGGTGATAATGAGCGTAATTGGTTTATGATTTAGAAGATAGTAATGTAAGTATAGTATATGTTTTGCAAGCAGATGATTTCTAAGCCATTTAGTAATGATTTTCAATATGTATTTGGTGATAGGAATTAGTTCGAAAATTACCTCCACGATATTGTCCAGTGACGCCCAAATAGTTGGGATTCATGCCAACACCACCGCCGCCGTTCGGTGGACCAGCAGGCACGTTTAGTATTAGGGCCTTCTGCACGAGACCTGTTAGATTAGCAAGCTGTCTTTCCATGTGCTCTACTCTAATTCGATGGAGATCTTCAGGCCTGAAATTTGATGAAAAGATGTTGTTGATATGAATGTCTTGTTAATTTAGATAATGTCTTATTAAAATAGAAGCAATAGGAAAATATTAGCTTTGTAATGATTACGACAACTCAAAAATAACAATATTCCGTCAATTCTTTAAAACGATTCCATATTTCGTATGAACAAAAACTTTAGTGAGACAGTTGATTTCAATGAGTAAAAATTGTTTACATTTACGTTCGGTGATTGTTATAAAATATTTCCAAAGATTTTTGACTAAAGGAAATAATTAATGGATTTGTTCACGCAGCTCAAACCGCGCTTTTAATAGAATTTCCACTGAACCATGTAAAGATAAATCATCGGCATCGACACGTCTGTAAATTTGACAATTAAGGGACTTTTCCTTGTCTATCATACATTCTATTCTTCACAGAGCTCAACCAAATTAAGTTATTCATCTAAATGTTTATCATATTTATCGATTGCTATCTTAAATGTGGTGCAAATGAAAAATTATCGGCAAAGAATAAAAGGCAAAAGATCCCTAGAGCTCAATCGATTCCAAAACAAAACAGGGATCAAAGTTTAAAATCAAGTGAGTAAAGCATCGAAATACCTCCAAAATTTAAAATTATTTAATTTAATTTAATTCTTATATCTTATGCTACTTTCGGAATTGTTGTTGACTTAATCATAGTAAATATAACCCTACAAACATTTCTGGGAAAAATTGTTCTTGAATGTCGGCCATTTGGTTCTGTTGTGTGGAGCGTATACAAACAACGACGAAGGTTTCCCTACTCTCGAGCACACCACGTGACTTGTACGAAAGCAATTGGCCAACGATTAGATTCTAAATGTCGATGTACAGATCTTTAAGGTCCTTGTTTTTCGCTGCCAGAATTGCTTTTTGGTTTAAGCAAACGTGATCCTTGTGATTCACGACAATATTCTGAAACGAAACTGACAGAAATCATGATGTTTTTTTTCTAGTTTTTTCCACAGGTTTTTTAAAGTAGACTGCCTCCAATGCACATTTGTCATCCATCGTAAATTTATCTTCAGACATTTTTTTTCAATTGCAGAATTGATGCCAATGAGATCAGACACGTTTTGTCAGTGCCACCAGGAGCATCGAAGAACTAGAATCCACCGGCAACTCATAAGACGTGTGTAAGCAAAAAACAGAGGCTGGCTTTCGTGCCAGGTGAACAATCTAATGATCGACGAAAAGCCTGTCCCGGTTCTTACATGTTTCAGGATTCTCGGGAATCCTGGTTTTGATCGCCCATTAAAGTAGTTTTTTGTGTTTATTCATTTATATATCCCTATTATATTTGAATGGGAATCATCATTTAATTAAATATAAATAAATTTCAAATTATATTTTTGTGTTTTTTACATTTAAACCTAATATTTTTATTAACACTTGATGAACACTTTACTTGTGTTGAATCATTTTTTGTAATTATTTTATTATATAGATTATTATCCGCAAATCCAAAACATATAACATTGCAATTTTATTTATTTTCATAGCCACATTTAAATTCATTTTCTTCATAATAATTTTTAATGACCATTTCATCAAACATTATCACACACTTTTTATCAACATTTTCAAAGATATCGTGTTTTACTTTTAATACAGACTTCACGTTTTCTGAGAGTCCAATGTGGAATTTTATGTCTGAATGAGATCTGTGTATTTGTATTTATGAAAAAGTTATATTTTTTTCGTTCGTAAATTCATTGCAGAAGATTGAAATGCCGAATGGCTGTTAGAAGGATAGGAAAGATTGAGAAAAGTGCGTCTGGAGAAGTCAAAAGTGAAGACAATGTTCATTTTATTCTACGATAGCAATAAGGGCATTGTCCACCAAGAATTCGATCCAATTCAAATCTTGATATTCTGAAGCGTTTATTAGCCAGAATCACCCATGTGGGATCTTAATACCATGATCGAGGGAGTTGGACTTTGCTACACAATGCCATTTGTGTGCGCGATTATTTGGCACAAAGACACGTTTCTGTGATTGGCCACTTACAGTATTCAGCTGATTGGACTCCGTGCGACCTTTTCCTATTCCCGAAACATAAAAAACACCTGAAAAAGGATGCTATTTTAAAGATGTGGGCAAAATAAATGTGGCCGTGACGCCAACTCCGAAGGCCGAAAACTAATTCCAATCTCTTTTGAATCGCTGTCAACGTTGTATCGACTCGGAAGGGGACTACTTTGAATACAAATTTATAATAATTGAAAAATATCAAGCCAATATTAGTATTACAAAGAGTTTGATCGCACTGTGTATAATATTTTATATCTCAATGTCGTATTCACTGGAGCAGGTCAAATGCTCGAACGTTCATTTGCTCGAAAACTTTGTTCCTTGACCGGCGTAAAATATACATGATAAATTGTTAAAAAAAAAATATATATATAATTTATATAGTCTTATTTGTAATGCCGCTTGCATACATATTTACATTTGAAATACAATGATATATTGCATTACTGCTCTCTTGTATTACCTTATAAACGCAGGTAATATTAATGTGTTTAGTTATAATATGGTTATAGTTAGTCGAAAAAAGAAATTTGATTTATTTATTACAAAAAATGAAAATAAACAAATTTAAAAAAAAAGTGTAAATACAAAAAAATAAGTTTATCATACGAAGGCTTTTTATGTATCTACATTTATCAAAATTATCAAAAAAAAAAACAACATTTTTTAATTAAATTTTAAAAAAAAACATACGTTGCAAAATTCTTGAAGTTTTTTTTTAAATTTGCACATAATAGACGTTTTAATACGTATTAAAATGCTGACACAACAACATCACAAAAGCTCCGTGTAAATCTGCAACAACAACAATACCAAAAAGCTCACTGTGAAAAATGTATGTTATCGAATTTGTGTTCGTGCCCTTATACAAACTACAAAGTATACAATAAACATATATATAATATTATATATACAGATATAATGCCGCGCGCATTATCGTGGTCGTGCCATCGCATAATGAACATATAATCTAATAAAGTCGCGAAAGCTCTCATAATTTGTGTGTGTATGTGTGTTTGTGTGTTCGTGTTTCTGTTGCGCTTTATTGTTTGTTACCGTCATTTTCATCAGTGAGCACACGAAACACAATTTCGCAAAAAGAAACTGAATTATGCATTCATATACATTTATTCAATTATACATATATTCATATATACTTTCTGTGTATGTGCTTGAATTTATATACGAGTATATACAGGTGTTTTCCGGATGCATGCGACGCTAATCGTGCAACGTACTAGTTAGAGTGCACGCACGCGCATCCGAGTCGCTGAGGCAGTTAAAGATGCGCCATTTGACGACGACTCGGTGTGTATATTAAATTTGCTATATGCTAAAATCTCTGTTTATACAAAACAAAAATGTCTCTGTGTACGTATATGGTATATAATTTAATTTATGGAGCTGCTTTTAAGAAAATTCTGGGTAAACGTCGCGTGAAAAGCGACCAACCGTGAGCAACGCGAAAACGTGTACTCACATGAGCTCTCGAATCAAGAGAAAAGAATGATGATGATCTAAATTGTGGAATTATATTTAATACGTTTATTTCAGATATTTTGAGGTGCTTGTAAAAATAGGAGAGAAGAGGGTATTTTCGAAAAACTCGAAAATAACGCATTATTATATAATACATTATATGTTTTTATTATTGTGGGATTTACTTTGTAACTAGAACTTACTTTTTTAAGATTTAGTTATATGGGATTTTAGGAATATGGGTTTATGTTTTTCTTAATATTGAACAAAAGCACAATTTTAAATATAAAAAATACTATTCGAATACATTAAAAAGACAAAATAGCTTGTTATTCCTTCAATGATCAGCAAAATGATAATTTTGGTTCTCCGAATTTTATGTATTGTGGGTAGAATTAAAATATATGTAATTATTTATAACGTAGGCTTTTAATTTTTTTTGTTGGGATTTCTTGGTTTCGTCATACACAATAATTATAACAATAATCAATGTATCTAAATGATCATTTTAAAAGAAACCTCTTCATAAAAACCTAACCTCATTTAAAACTAACCTCTCCTGCACACACTGCATAACCCAACCATGAAATCGCTGCAGCGACTGAGCAATTCTTTAATTGAATGCTCTCATGACGACAAAACGTTGTCTCGCTGCACACATATGAAAATACATAATTTTCACATAAAATACTTTAGTCTCGCTTCACCATTCGCTGCCTAAGACTCACTAAAATGCTGAATCTATCATCTCGTCAACAGTTTCAGCATCACAGTTCGGTGTTGGATGCGAACGCAAGAGTCCACAGAATATAGTTTCTAAATTGTTAAGTTTCCAATAGACCAGCTGTAATGTGTTTGTGTAGATTAATAGTGAGTGGTGTGTTTTTGGTGCAGCTGGTGAATGGCGCTAATACATCAACGTCAATAGACACTGGGGACCTGCAGTGCCTGACCGAGCTGCCCGTCGATCAGTTGCTTAAGATTAAGAAATCTTTGCAGGACATGACCGGCATGCGATACACGGACGACCTACGAATTAGTCGAATCGGAAAGGAAAGTCTCTCGGATGGTTATTTGTTTGATAACCTACGAAATGAGAGTGTTTCAGCAATGGCACTAATCGATAATCGACAGTGAGAGAAAAAAGAAAAATTCTGTTGATTTTTTTTAAATACAAAATAACTTAATTTCACAGTGAAAGAGTTGGCTACGGCACCGAAATCGAAGAGAAACCCAGCAAGATCAAGAAGATATTTCAGATAAGTGTGACCGCATTGGCTTTTCTTGCATTTGGTGGATATTTGCTGTGCATGATCGTTCAGGCGATCAAGAGCAAAGGTATACTTTATCACACAATTATTTATTTTAAGAAAGCATCAAAATATATCTTTATTTTATAAGGAACCACATACTATCATCCCCAGTTGATGCCAATCACTGATACTGTACAACAGGTTCCACAAACAGCAGCGATTACATACAAGCGGCGACGTCGCCGTCCGGTACGCACAAAACGAGCGACTAATACTACAACATCAGCTGCTGGTCCCTCCCCAGACGATTTGTATAAAATCATGGTCCTTGCTGCTGAGGGCTATGCAAATCTCGCACACATCATCTAGATTCTAGAATTTTTAAATATATAACGAAAAAAGAACTTACCTTGTTGGATCGTACATCTGATTAGCGCTTCTTGGTATCCGTCCGGTTTTGTGACCGTACACAGCGTACTGATCTTCGTTCATAGAAGTATCACTGAAATAACATTTTTATATAGAATTATTATTAATATTTATTATCGAATGGGGGATCGCATACCTCTGTTCCTCGTCAATGATGGGTGTAACGGAACCAACGCGAGTACCGTACTGACTGTAGTAGGGCTCTTCGTAGCTGCCACGAGTACCTCGTTCCGGAGAGCTCATGTAGCCATCTTAACGATACGGAAATAAAGACACAATTAGATATTGTATTTATTCATTATTATACATTATGCAGAGTTTAAAAATTAGTATTTATTATAATTTTGTAATTTTAAATTTTATGTTAAATTGATTTTTTTAAAAACTTTTACTAAATTATATATTAGAAACAAAGTTTTAAATATTACTTTTCCATTTTTGGTGTAAGATTAAAATCATCAAAACATGAGGATTATAAAATTAGCCATCCAACACAGTCACAAATTGGATTGGTTCTTATTTAATGAAGTGAGTTTTTAATAATATTTTAGAAAACTTAAATTACACTGGCCAACAAAAAAAACTGTTCTCGGGATTTTTTGCAGTTTTGGTTTTCAAAAAAAACCTTTTCTTGGGTTTGTTTGGTTTTTTTTTAATGCCCAGATATCGATTGTATGATTGTTTTTTTCTAACTGCTTTAATTCTTGAATAATTATGAACAATCACAATTAAGATTTTATGTGCAGTCATAACCCGATCAACCATATGATATCGCATTTAGTATTTTATCGACAATATATTGAGTTTTCTCGCTGTATTCATATTAATAAAATATATAAAAGAACGCATCTCGATTTAGCTAAGAAACACGCAAAATTATCATAATAAAGCTCAAATCGTTAAATCGTTAAATTCAATTTAAGTTTTCTCCCTTAGTTCACATTTATGTTATAATGTTATAAAATATATAGAGCCGCAGCGTGCTTAAACTAAGAAACACGCAAAATTCTTAATTTAAAACAAGCAGCATAACAATGACGACGCCATTTACTTTCACATCACAAAATGGGATACTTTTTATAAATGTTAAATCTGAAACGCCATCATCGTCACCGGTAAGTTTTAAATAAAAGTTTTTTTTGTGTATAGTCGTATATATAAAATAAATATTAATTATGTTTTTTTTATTACTTAAAGTTATTTGCATATTAGAGAAACCACACCACATCGCCATCGCCAGTGCCAGCACAAGCTACAAATAACCTCCAAATTTGCCACAATTTTACATTTGCGAATAAGACCTCGATCTCGTAGAGAATATCTCTAATAAGCATGCTAGATAATGCAAATGCGAGATATTCTTTGCGTGCTCGAATAGGAAAATTGTGTAGAGCTTATTTGGATTCACGCTTTTGATCATAAGAACGGCGGTTTTGAAAGGTTGGTGAGCCTTTTACAAGCTTTAAGCGAGATGAATATTTCCTTAGCGTTGCCTCTGAGAGAAAATGTTATACTCTGAAAAGGTGAAAATTGACACGGAAACTTTATTTTGCTAACATCCGTTATCTTTACGACTCGGAGACGTTGTTTGAACGAACCAAACAAACTTCGTTAAATCTGCAAAATACTGCCAAATATTGTTTGGCAAAATTCTGTTGTATGGTCGGTCATTGGTCAAGTGGAAAAAGATCTGCAATTAAATTTCGGACTTCTGCGGGAACCTAATCTTCATGACCATACGTATGCAGTATAAACTCGTCAAAACGGAGTAAGTCGTTATATACGACGTTGTTTTATGGTCATCGAATTCTTAGACACTCTGATAAACCTCCTGTGTATCATCGACATCATAACCTTATATAAAATATAATCGCACATACGTTTCGATATTAAGTACATTAATTAATAAATAAAATGTAATTTCTCATTTGACCGTTGCATGAAATCAATGCAAATATTATTTTACTGGAATGTCGATAGTTTGCCTTATAATATGTGATATGTAATAAGTAATATGAAAAGATCTTCAAGTATATGATATTCGCCAAAATAGTAGTTTTTACAGTTTGTTATTATACTCAAAATTTACGAAATTTTCATACTTAGTTTCGGTCGCAATGTTGCATTGCATTCGCTTCAGTTACATTTAAGTTAAACAAAAACTATATTTATATTGGTAACTCTTAGAGACGGATTAGGACTTATTTATGGATGGTGTTTATTATATATATTATTTTTAACTTATTATTCAAAATATCACTAAAAAAATTAGATGATAAATAAAATATTGTTTTTTTTTTATCATAAGGTAGTGTATATTATATATATTTTATTTAACTTATTATTCAAAATATCGTAGAGGGTCAACTTTCAAGTTTCTCTTCTTGACAAAAACATACTTTGAAATTACAATGTGACGACTATTTCTAGTTAAATTAGAGAGAACAAAATACCATTATTTATACTAAAGATGTGAGAGATAAAATTAAGTAAATCAATATCTCTTGACAGGTGCAGGAACAAAATTGATTTAAACATAAACTTAGCGTACACTTTTTCGATCATATTTTCAGTTAAATGTTTACTAAGGCAAAATTTAGGATAAGAAATGCTTTTAACTGAAAATATACTAATCATTCAGAAACGTGAAATTGTGGTTTTTTTTACGGTAGAAAAATGTCCGACTTTCAACTGTCACTTCAGTAAAATTTGAGAAAAATGTATCATTTAGTTAAAAAATCATATAAAATATTACTAAATTACAGTGAAATTTTAATAAATTGTTTTCCGTTTTTCAACTGCAGTCTAATTTAAGTAAAGCATGTAGCGAGAATACTCAGTAAATGTTTGGCTAAACTCAATTATAAATAAACTGAATATTATTTCAAGGAAGTTAAATTAAATTTTCAGTGGTACAACTTCCCAGAATTTAAATTCTCGCACAGTTTACTTTATTATTTTCATTTCCCAATATTTTACCAAAAACTGGAGACGATATCCAAATTATAACTATTGTTCACCCATTATTATTTTCGATCAGTGTACGTTTTACTGGTTTTTAACCCTAGATTAAAAGTGGATCTCGCAATGGGGCCAAGAGTCACTTATAAAGAAATTTTTAAATTTTAAATAAAAGGTAAATTCATGATTTTTCGAGCTTTATTGTTCAAATATCAAAACAATCTTAATGTTCAAAGTATTGCCCGTCT
>JANSTU010051109.1:0-21193 GCA_027564075.1 Bolitophila hybrida
GATTCAGAAATAAACTTTGTACTTGTCTAGAAAAATTTGTCTTATGACCTTGAAAAAAAATTAAGCGTCTACTAAAATTGTTATAGGTATATGTTTTATGCGTAATATTAAAATCCTAATAATTATTTACTTTATTTTAAATCAACCCTTACTTTAATTAATAATAATTAATTTAAAGTTGTTTCGTTTTGTATACATACAAAAACCGTACATAAAGGTTTACTAAATCTATATTGACCAGAAAATAATGATAATTTTATTAAAATAAATGTCTATTATTAATTATTTTTTGTTTTAGGTCGAAAATGGTCCAGTCACCATTAGTGGTGAAATTACTGGTCTGAAAGAGGGTAACCATGGATTCCATGTTCACGAGTTCGGAGATAACACCAACGGATGTATCTCGGCTGGTCCTCATTTCAACCCCGAAGGCAAGGATCATGGATCTCCAACAGCTGAAATTCGTCACGTTGGTGACTTAGGAAATGTTGAGGCCGATGCATCTGGCTTAGCTACTATCAACAAGACAGACAATTACGTATCTTTAAATGGAAAGAATAGCATTGTCGGACGTACAGTGGTCGTTCATGCCGACAGCGATGACATGGGATTGGGCGGCCATGAATTAAGTAAGACTACCGGTAATGCTGGAGGACGTCTTGGATGTGGTGTCATTGGTCTGGCCAAAGCCTAATTTTTTTAATTGAAAATGATTTATGGATTGTTTATTTTTATTTCAAAATGTTTAACATTATAATCATATGGCTAAAGATGGGATTGCTGAAAAAATTTCATATAAAAATGTAAATTGTTGTCAGTCATTAAAAAGGTATTGAAAACTTATAAAATGTGTTATAAAAATTCGAATAACATACATGTTTATTGTGATATACGATATACGACTCCTATCTATACGATAGCTGTGATAGCACCAATAATGGTGATTATTAAATTGAAGATAACGAATACGAATTGTATGAGTATAAACAAATCCATAGAAATACGTCAATTATACATTCGGAAATCTTGCAGTGCATTTATTTTTTTCTTAATTGAGTACTTGTAAAGAGTAAGTATTTGGTTTTATAATTTATTCTGTTCAAATTAACCTATTTGTTTGGCTTTGAAATGTTGCGTATATCTTGAGATCTAGGCTTAGGAACATTTTGTGAAAACAATGTGAATATTGATTTTAGAAGCCCTACAGATATTTTTCAGGTTATTTCATATGTTCGCTTAGAGTACATGTGTCTATTTACTCTATATTCTTATTCAATACTATATACTATAACTCCTGAAACAATTTTTAATGCCATCATATAACAATTTCACAAATATTATTTAATTGCAAATATGTTTTTTCCATGGGAAAGGTATTTATAAAAACACAGTACGTTTAAAATTAATAACATTTTTTCAGCTTTCAAATGGAATTCACTATACAAGAACAAGTATATTTACTTGCTGGTGTACTTGGGGTTGTGTGCGTAATTCTTGTGATCTGGCTTATTGCATTGTGCTATAAAGTAGAAAATCTAAAAAAGTCTTACACTAAAATGAATTTGGAAAAACAAGGGTTCGTAAATTAAATATTAAATTATTTGTGTATTATGCTATATATATATATTTAATCACATAGAAGAGAAAACTATGCTTATCACTATCCAAATATCCAACCAGGCGAGGAATTGAGTAGAAGGGGCTATGCAATGCACGATGGTCAGACAGTTCCAAGATTACAAAAGTATGTAGATTACAATTCAAATTATAATTTATGTACATGATACAAATTTTGTAGTATCGGTGGAGGTTTGTACTCTGGTGCTCCTTTTGAAAACAGACCTTTACAAAATGGCGACTATTTAACAAGCAACGAGGACCGAGACGCTGCAAATATTCTTTTTCACAACTTAAACAATCCAGAAATTATTTACAGAACAGACGACGAACGTGTTGGCCGATCTGTGAAACAAATAAATAATATGTCCATTGAAAATAGTATGCGATACAATAATGGACAGCAAGGTCGTCCTTCTCAGTATAACCAAAATATTATTTTGGGCAACGACGGAGATGGAAGTCCAACGAGTTATTCAACTGTTATTGCAGAAGATGGTAAAACATACTTTAATAATCGGGCAATTGTGAATAATAATATTTAATTTTAAACACACAAAAAATTATTTAAAAATAAATCAAAACATTTCACAAGAAATCAGACAACAATTACATAATCCTGAATTAATTACTAGTATATACACGTGAGCTGGAAAACGCAAAAGCTCCGCTATTTACAGAATTGTAACCCTGTCTCGGAAATCCTGATAAACTAGCACCTATGTTACGATTCTGAGATTCTAAATAGGATTCTGAAAGTGGAGATTGGAATCCGGAACTCGATGCTTTAGTTTGTTTTATGTTCTGTTCAGCCAAAACTTTTTCAACGATCAATTTTATCTGATTCTCATTAATTTGATATTGTCTGTTGACGTCCTCCTGCGTTTGATAATTTTGCGGACGTGAGTTTTGATTTTCATATGGATGCTCTGGACTCTGGAACGGAACAGGTTTGGTAGAATATAATTGTGTTCGATCAAGCATTGATGGTCTTTCTTGATGGTTTAAATTTCCATTGTTTGGTGGTGTCAACGACCATGAGTATGACTGTGACCAAGCCCAATTGAACATGGGCACTTCTTGGTATCCTTGAAGTTAACGAGACATGTTTATAAACACAAATAAATTAAAATACTTTTTTTAAAATTTACCGTTTTGGCTAAAAGTTGATGAAATAAAATAAATTAAGACTGTCACACAATACAACATTATTCGATTACACATTTTTAAAATTCATTCAAATTTACTTAAGAGAGATTTAGTTCTAATGTTAGAACGATAATGTGCTAAAATAATTTAAATATTATGATAGCTAGGTATTTGGATTCAAACATTTTAATATGCATCGTTATTACGAATAGATAACCTTTTACTTTATCGCAAAAGAGCGTAAATAAAAATGATAACATAAACGTGTTACATACATATTGTTAATTCATTTTTTTTATTTTAAATTAATTTATTAGTTTCGAAAGACTTATACATAAGTGATACAATAGATTTTTATATAACTTTTTTTATACATTTGTTTGGTATAAATAACAAATCTTAAATAATTTATTAGGTTTTTAATTTATATTTAAAAAATGTATATTTATTGTATGAGAATTAAAACAAATTATTTTGTTTGTTTTTTTTTTAATTTATTATCAGTAAAATACATAACAGTTCACGATTCATCAGATTCACTTTCAACATATTTAGTACTTTTATATTTTTGTTTTCGTTTTCGAACTGGTTTAGAAGATCTTGATTTTAATATGGGACCTTTTTTAATAATAGAAAAAGATTTTCGTTCAATCAAACTAGGTTTGTGTGTTACAACTTCCAGAGATTCTGGTATCCGATCAACGTTTGATCTATCTACACAAGAAAAATCTATTGATGTTAATGAATTTACCCAATCTAATGGCTTGTATTTATTTTTATTTTCCACTAAACTAGACAACATTTCATTTGGTTCAGTTGTAGTTATTATTGGTGTTTTTTGTTTTTGGTTGTAGTCTGGTTGCTTTATTGAAATTGTCTCTATATTTGAATTAGTCGTTGTTTGTTGATGACCAGATTTTTCTGAACTACTCGGAGATACTGTTAAGGATTGTTTTGATTTTTTTATGATTCTACGTTTAGTCTTTTCAGGTGTATTCTTAAATAAATATTCTTTTAATTTACTTAGTTTTCTTGGCGGAGTTTGTGTTGGATGTTGTTCTGGAACTTCTGAGCAAACATTTTCGGTTTGAGGGATATTATCCATGTCTAATAATTGATATTCGGTAGACTCGGCATATTTAACATCATCTAAAGCTAGCTTGCACATGTCTTCCAAATCTATAATTTCACTTAAATTATATTCGTCTTCTGACAATGATTCATTTCCTACAATTGAAGAATAGTTGTCCAAGATTTCGTGAGATGACTGTATTGCATCATATAGAGAATAGTTATCTAGAAAACTAATATCAAATTCATTTAAGTCTACTTTATTCGAATTTTCTATTTTTTTTAATGGTTTCGTTTCTAAATCTATGGATTTTCTTGTTGGTAGGAATTGGTTAGTCAGTTTTGACGGAATATTCATTGAACAATGATCTGTATAGATTCTTTCATATTTGTAAATACTATTGTCATAGCAGCTCTTGTATATAAAGTTCTTGAACGGATACATGCAAACCTGACTCCCACATTTATAAATTGATTCCTCCATACTAACATAGAAAAATCTTAAATAATTATGTATACCCTTTTTCTTGCATTCTGGACATATAACCTATAGAATTGAAATAAAATAACAATATATTAGAAAAACAATAATAATATAAGTGTATATTAAATAATAGTAACCTCTTCTTGTGGAGCATCTACATATACTTTATTAGCACGAAATGCTATTTTTTGTGAAGATAACATCGCAGTAGTTATTTAATTTTTTTTTTTTTTTGTAAATAATTAGAAACGATTTCAATTGGTTTTAACATTTAAAAGATTGGAAGTTGGAAATCAGAATAAATGTATATGTAATATTTTAATATTATTGTATATAATCTAAAAAATGAACCGATAACCTAAAAATGTTTGAAATATATGGAAAATGGAATATTAGAAACGTCAAATAGTATGCACGTGCAAAAAAATGCGATGCGTACTGTATAAATCATGTAAAGATAAAGAAGTCGTTTAATGGTAATATTATAAAATTCCATATACATCGCATGACTTCACAGTTATATATCAAATATTTTATTATATTTAACACTTTTATCGTCGGCTTTGTTTTCAGTTTTACAAATAATTTTTGTACTGTAATGTCAGTGGTTTTGGAGTCGTCTACATGCTAGATTAAAAAAACGGTTCTGAAAACGAATGCAGAACCGAATCGAGAACAACTAATACAAACAAATAAAGTTCACATATATTTTAAGTAAACATTTTCGTATCAATTTGAAACATATAATAAGTATAAATTTACATTTTAAACTAAGTTGAATATAAAGTTGGTACTACTTTAATACCTCTTTAAAATTAAACAATCCCACCATTTTTAAAAAAAAAAACAACCAAAGTGTGCGTTCGAGCGCACTGGAGATGTGTAAGCAGCGTCTGCGGTAATATGAATGTGAATATGTGTGTGTGTGTGTGTGACCATGTGCTTTCAAGTGGGTTTGTTTACGTACGAACGCACGCACGTTACGATTTAACGCCAATTTAACCCCGGCCACAGTCCGGCTATAAATGCTTACACATCAAAAAACTTAAAACATAACTTAAGTAAGCAAATATATAAAAGTATACATTTTGAAAACCTTGTATATTTGTAAATAATCTAGATAGACAAAAATGTCAATTAGTATAAATAGTCAAAATATTAAGAACATGCATTAAAACCATGGTGCCATGGATATCAATAATATACACCAATTCTAGATCTCAATGAGTTGTAATATTGTAATATTCTTGTAAAACCATTGATATTAATAAATTTGATATATACAAATACATTTTTCTCAGAAAACAAAAACAGAAAATTTAAACTTGTTAAACTTGTACTATTAGAAAGCATTTTGTTTGTTTTATTAATTAGTGATCCTAACTTCGGTACTCTACATTTTATTTTATTATAAAAACAAAAATTTACATACAAATGTGACAGATGATGATTTGTTAAAATAGCTGTCATTAGAGCCTATCTGTGAATTTTTATGTTTATAATATACCTATCTATATGTGAAATAACCCACGCGTACGGTGTACATTACATATTTTTTAAAAATGTGTAATTTAAATTATTAAACGCACTCTTTAAATTTTTTCTGTGGCATTATCGCATTATTTATATTCCACAGGTTGCCTGCACTGTCATGTTTGGCGTGTGCACGCTGCGCGTCTTCGGCATTTTACATTTCGTAATTTCCGAATTTCAATTTTAACAAGCGTTTCAAAACTTTGTTTTGCGTGATCTGTGGAAGTTGTTAAATAATTTTAAGAAAAAAATAACTTAAAAATGGCATTAAACACGCCAAAACGTATAAGAAAAATTGTTTCGTTGACTAGTCCACCTAGTAGTGATTGTAGTGCAGTTTCTCCATGGACAAATACATGGGCAGAATTTCCCGTCAGTCCAGCCAGTTCATGCGATTCACCTGAATACATGGTGCGTCAACAACATCAACAATATACACTAGAATGTCGTGAAAATAGAAGAGGCAGGCCCCGTTCAAAAGCCCTTAGTACACTTATGATAGAAGGCTCCACATCACCATCGGCTATCAAATGTAGTTTCTGCAACCGAGTATTCCCTAGGGAGAAATCACTTCAAGCGCACTTGCGTATACATACAGGTAAGGTCATAATTTTATATAGTTTATAATGATTGTTATGTTGGTTGCACCTGGACATTTAAATACCGCCATCTTTGTGTTTAAGCCTCGCCAGCAACGAATTTATATATATATATATATTTACATATATATACTTATATATATACATCACACATCACAAATACACATGGATTTGTTGTATATTATATTATGTACTTTTATGATGTACATGATTGAATGATATTCCGTGTATCTTTAAGTCTTCGTTCATTAGAAATAATAAAGATGTTTAAATTTGTCGTAACATTTAAATACCTGCGTTGGTAACAATTACATATCGGAACATTTGTAAATATGTGTGTGTTTTTTTTTGTGGGTCAATAAACTATTTAGCAACCACTTATATGTATGTATTTCGTTTGTTCCCAAGTTTAATAAATAAATAAAAATACTATAATTAATTATTATTAATTCATTCAATAAGATAGTTCTTTTTTAGAGGTCAATATTTTCTTATAGATTCTTATGTATTAATTGTATTTTATTTTAACAAGTTGTTCAACAACAAGTGTTCTTCTGTAGTAAAAAAATAAATTGCTTAAAATGTATTTATATTTTTAGTTAAATTTTTATTGTTAAATACAGTACAACAGATATAGATACAAAATTGATTTTTAACCATTACCTTAAACACAAAAAAATATCGGATTCTGATTCTTTTCCGAAAAGGTGGATAAGTGCATAGCTTGGCCCAAATTTTATAAAACTGCCATTTAAGAGGATTAATTTGATAAAAGCAGGTATGGTATCAATTGATAGGTAATTTAAATACATTTCGCTAAAATTTGAATAATCCCTAACTCATAGTTTTCGGGACTGGGCGATTTACCAAATCATGAAAACTTTTTAAAGAAAAGAGCTCATTGTATAATAATATATATCTCTTCGTAAGATCTTATTTTTGTTTTGTTCATTATTGAATAAAATGCGCTCATAAGTGCCAAAAACATTGTCTGTTAGTACGTTATACGAAATTGAAAATATGTGAAGACTCGTTTGAGTAGTAGGAAAAAATTAACTCTCTTATATTTTTTTGTTTTCAACTAAACATGTATACTATTTTGATGAATATTGTGTCAAACCTAAGTTTTTTATTTATAGCCGCCGCAAATTTTGTCAGCTGATATATTTTAGGCAAAGCCGTCTTAGCCGCCGGCCTCTATATTATAAAATTGAAAGAAAATAGAATACATTATCATATTTTTTTTATTTATATATATATATATATATATATATTTATACTGTAGTAAACGTTTTTGACCTATATATATATATATATTTTGACCTATATATATTATTGGCATATAGGGACACTTAACCTTAATTTACACATACATAATCAAAATAATCATATATTTGAATTAATTTTTTTAGGTGAACGTCCATACCCATGTGACTATCCAGGATGTAATAGAGCTTTTACTCAAAGTGGACAACTTAAAACACATCAACGTCTACATACTGGAGAACGTCCATTCATATGTTCTGCACCAGCATGCCAACAACGATTCACACATGCTAACCGCCACTGCCCAGATCATCCGTATGAACAACTCAGACGATGCGATGATTTTGTAATCCCTGATGTATCTGAACTAAATGGAGACGTTATTAAATGGCTGCAAAAATACCGTACCGAAAAGGAAGATCGAACTCCAACAAGAAAGACACCAAAACGTACACCACAATTATCAGTTGGTGGAGATAACATAGAAAATGTTAGTAGCAGTGAGTTAGAGTGTCCGTCAACTCCGAGTAATCCATACAAAAGTAGAAAAGGTTTGATGGTCGAACTTGATATGAACGCTGGTCTTGGGGTTAGTCCAGTTGCAACAAAAATTAAAGCTAACCCAAAACTAATTCAATGGACTGAACCACTTAGCCAAGAAGAGGACTCTGCCGATGAATCTGAAGAACCGGCATGTTCCACATTCAATCCAAAAAAAAAATGGTTACGTGAAGCGTGGCAAGATGACTTGGCCAAACCACTTGATAATATTTTTACACAAACTGTGGTAACACCTACACAACAAAATAATAAAAATGAAACTCAACGAAATCCAAACGAAACGCGACCCACAGTTCTTATGGTTGCCTGCAAACATAGAACAATGCCATTAACGGAACATGTCTCATATGATACAATAAGCAGTTCGACGATTCTAAGTAATCAACAAAAGCAAGTGTCTTCAAATGGAACAGATGTGATTAATTCGCCAAATACCGGAAATCGCCAATGGTTAGGAGCTCTTGCACTGATGCAGCTGGCCACTGATAAACCAGTTCCTTCTATAGAACCAAACTCGCACATTCACTGTAATGACAGCCACATAGTTTATCAACCAAAATCGCAGTCCTATACTCAATTATAAGCTTTCATTAATGTTGTTCTCGTAATAAAAGCTTAAAAGATCATAACTTTGGTTATAACAATAGTTTTATGCCAAATGTTTGGTTTATACATTTTCTTTATTAACCAAAACTAGATAATAAGTTTCCGCTGTGATTTTTATGATTATGAAAAAATGAAAATCGATCACAAATATTTGTATTAATGTATTTTTTAATACATTGAAATCAGACACAATTTCTATAAAATGTTGTTAGATTTATGTAACAAATATTCTAAGATTATTGTGATTTATTGGTATAATAAGGTATTTTGTACTATTTAATTTGATTCGAAAAATCTTCGAAAAAATGTTTAATTTTTAAAGTATATTTTTTTATTATTAAATCTTACAAAAATCATAGACCGTTGTCTTGTGTATTTAATTTATTATCATATTTACAAATTGAATTGTCTACAGTTTTTTTTGTTTTGTTATTAAATAGTTTTAAGATTTTTTTTCTTTTAAAATGATAAAATGTGTGATTTAGATTAAACAGATCTTGCAACCTTATGTTTATGGTCTACACTGTAGAATTATTGTAATTTAACATTTTAATAAATGTAATTTTAAACAATCGTTGATAATTTCTAAAAAAATATATTAATTTATTTTTTTAAAACATTCTAAACTAGTTTTGGCTTCAAAGTATTCCATGCATTTAATAATGTATTGCTCGGAGAACTCTGTGCATTTAAAGAGCTACCTGCGCCAGGAAAAGCGGTGTACATACCTAGAAAAATGTTATATAAAATTGTTATATAAAATAGGATTACAAATATCACACTACCGGGATACCAATTGGGCATCGTAGATCCACGTAGTTGTACGAGTGTCTGAACTCTAGGAGCCTCTAAATGTAAGTTATATTGCTCATATGCATTTGGTGAAGTGTGGCGAACACTGGATTGTAATCGGTCAACAGTGGCATCAAATGGTCTGTAATAAAATGTGTAAAAGGCAAAAAATATAAATAAAAAGACTAATTAAAAGTTTACTCAGCGATTAGTGTGTTCGTCGCCAAATCATCTTCGGGTACATTTTCGCCCCATGTTTGTAGTACATTCTCAGCATTATTTAGCTCATACTCGTCGACCAAGTTTATTTCGCTTGTCGGAAGGACGGACGGTACGATACACCCTGGCATAGAGTTAACAACGCCACTTACATTTAAAGTTGTACCTCGAATTGGTATTAAGTCCTAAAGTTATATATGTACATAAAAAATATATTTAGTATGTATAGTCCAAATAAAATGTACCAAATTATCATTTATCGTCATTTCATTTTCCACCTGAAACATTTGCAGTGCTATTTCAGTAGCTTGTTCTGCGTCAATTGAGTCTATTGGTCTAATATGCTCAACTTCGATAATATCATCGGGCACATCATTATTACCAGGATTCAATGGTCTCATTTGATTCTTTAGTCGTTCGACCTCATATGAAGGATACTGTAGTAAACGTTTTTGACCTTCAACATAAGTGGCACGTTGTCGAGGACTTTCAAGCATCTGTTCAATTCTAAAACTCAGAGCAGATGATGAGTCACTTTCTTCAGCGAGATCCCAAAGCAGCCCTTCTACTAGAACATCATCTATAGGGATTGTTTGGGGTGCTGGATACCAATAGTCGGGTACGTCCTCCATCCATTCCACAGGATCTGGAATATACTCTTGAGCATCTTCTGGATTTGGAGGATATCGTGTATTTTGCTTTTCCACAGGGAAATATTTCAAAAGCTCTTTAATTGAAAACTGCTCGTGAGGTCTTGTAGGTATTGTTTTCATATAGTTCAGATGTGCTGCATTACTCTAAACACAATATACATTTTTCGATAATATATCAAATAAAACAAATATATTTATACTTTTTTTGAGTAATTTCTTCTATTCATATCTGCCGCCCATCCGATGTAATACTCTGGTCCACGCATTCCATGTTTCTCCATTAAAGCCTCAATTTGAGCATCACTTGGATGAATCTGAAAGCGTAATATATGAATTAGTTCTTACAATTTTAATTACGATTTATTCTTACCCATCCTTTAGGAATAGGCGTGTCACCGTAAGCATCTTGACGTCTAGTACCTTCGAGAAAAGCAATAGGGATTGTGTAGTGTGCTGCATTTGTTGTTTTTACGGTTCTTTTTAGAGAATCTTTTAATTTTTGCAATCTTTCTCGATTGTAGCCACTTACTGGTTCTATTTCACTTGACGAACTTTTTTCAATATCTACTATTGAATTATACGAAAAAAAATAAGTTTTAGATAGTTAGTATGTAAATATTTCTTACATTGATACTGTTGAATATTCTGATCTGTAACTGGTTGTTCATATGTTTGCGGTGTCTGTGAGATATCGATTAAATTAATATCTTGTACTTGATAACTTGGATCAATCATTTCAGTAACGTTGTCTACTTGTAAGTGCTGTTCTTCTATTACAACTTCTTCTGGTACATGCACTTTTAAAAAAAGGTAAATATCAATATTTAATAAATAACAAGTTAATATACTTACACGAACAAATAAATTTATCCTGTAAAATATGTTCTAGGCAATAAAAAATCATATTTTCCACCTCTTCATATGAATTAAGTAATACCACTGAACGCAATCGTTTGTCTAAATTTCTTATCTCATCCTCAAATGCCGTATGCTTTTTACGATTTTCAATTAAAGCGAGTACATTATGTTTGTTAAAGTTTTTAGTATAAATGCTTTTTGCTTTTAGTAAAATATCCTCATTTGCTAGTTTCAATTTTTTAATTTCATCATTCCAAAACTGTAGCATATTCTCAATTGTTTCATCTTCAAGTTCTTGCTCAATTGCCGATTCCTCAGTTACAGGTGGCACCTCTAGATCATCAGCTTGGGGTTCTACATCCGTTCCTGTTTGTTTTACACTCCTTATTTTTTCTGTGATTATATCAAGTTTTTTGAATGCCTTTTGTTTTATTTCTTCAATACGCTCTTCGCGAATTTTCTCCATTTCAAGTCTATTATTTGCAGCTCTTTGCTGACGTTGTATTATTTTACTATCAAGAAATACTGGACGCGACAAAGGTGTCATTGGCTGAGCTATAGCTTCCATGGATTGCCTTAATGAAATTGTTGCACGTGACAATGCTTCGCTTGGTTTAAGTTTCGGAGGTGTTTCCGATTTTGGTGCAGGACCACCATAATATGCCATATCATACGGTGAGCACATAAATTGATTGTCTTTTAATGTTATAAGTGCATTTTGAAGAATCTCGTTTAAAGATGCTGGGTCGTTTTTTTTTGCAATAGCTATCATTTCGTCTTGGCGTCTTTTCATCTCGTTAAATATTTGTATTCTATCTTTACACAAATGTACTTTTACTCTATTATTTATGTTCTGCAAATGATGTAGAATAGACTGATTGTGATGTGCAAGATTCTGTGCTTCTCTTTTCCAAGTTGTTTCAAGTGATTCTCCAACGGATTCAATTCTCTGCGGTATGTTTATTGTTTCATCTATATGACTACTCTGATATTGATCTGGTAGAAACCTTTGTGGTGCAGGATTTTCCTCTTGATCGACACGATGATTTCTTTGTGTACTAGATGCAAATGACTGGAATGTATTAATATTGTCGAGAGTTTCGGGATTTTCAACATATTCCCGATTCATGACAGTTTTCTGTTTATTTATAGAATGTATAGTTGATGGTTTTTCGGGTTGGCCTTTATCTGGTGGAATACGAGTATATAGCTGAGTACCAGATGGACCAGGTTTTTGAATACCAGCTAGTTGGTTTAAAATTACTTCACTATCTTGGACAGATTTTAATTGATTCGCTTTGAATGCCTTTTCTAGTAAAACTTTCCCCAATTTTGCTTTCTTTAATTTAGCCCTTTCAATGTCTAATCTTTGACTTTCTTTTGTTTTGGGAATATTAAGCACTGGCACAGATGGCCCGTATCGTAATTGGATAGCTGTAAAATAAACTAATATTATTTTCATTATATTATTAAAATAAAGCGATAATTTTACCTTGTTCATTTGTAATTGCAGTATTTGTTGGTAGAGTAACACCTTTTGTCTTGCGATCTTCTAGGTATTGTGGTACGTTAAACAAAGTTCTTTGAACTTCGCCAATAACCTTTTTCGTCGTAAGCATTTCGGATTGTTTACGTGCAATTTTCTCAACAACTTCTTGCGTTAATGTTACTTTTTGTATTTCTGTTTCGGGTAGGCGAACTATTTTAGCATCACCACCAAATTCTTTTCTTTGTTGAATTTGGTTAGTTGATTTAATTTTTTTCAATGCTCCTTTGCTTTGAGATTTCTGTATTTGCTGAATTAGAGCCTGTTTTCGTTGCTTTAACAGATCCCTTTCATGTTGTGTCATATCTTGTAATCTTCGAGTAGGTGGTGGAACAGGGACTTTTTCTTCAAACTGTTGCGCATGTCTTAGACGTCTCAGTGCAGCTTCGCTAGCTTTAGCCATAATTTGTTCATGCTTTTGACGGGCAACTTCACTCATAATAGTAGTAGTACTTGCTGGTCTTATTCTAGGAACGGCTGTAGAATCTGTTCTTGTGGCAGCTCTACCAGTTATCGGAACAACAGTTGCAGCTCTATGTTGTCTTGTTCTTGATAATTGCTGACGTCGTGACCTATCAGCTGTTACTACTGATGGCACTGATGCAGTTACACGTGCGCGAGATTGTGGTCTAGACTGTATTACTTGTTGATTAGTTATTCTTCTTTGGGCTTTTAAAGCTGCATTTTCGATTTCCATTCGATGGCGCTCCTGTATTCTCGCAATATTTTCATTATTGCAAATTACGTCAGTATTAATTAAATGCTCAACTGATTCAAAAATGACTTTTTCAATGATATCAGCATCATTACTAAGAAGAGCATCAATAACCATTGAATCGCACTCCCTCGTCAATATTGCAAGGCGTTTAATTTTTTTAGAGCAAGCTTGCATGTTTCTTTTGTCTCTATTTCGGCTAAAGAGACTTTGTTTAATTGCATTTGCTTTTTCAATTTCAGCAATGCTGTTCTTCCAAAACTTCCATTGTGATCTTTGGAAGGGGGTTTGAAGATATTCATGATGAGGTTGAGGTGAAGATGGCAATGCTATAAATAACATTTATATTTTTATTGTATATTAAAGTGGACTTTATGTATAAGGACTACCTGCTGGTGTTGTTCTTCGAATTATTGATCTATCCGGAGCAGTGGTTGGACGTTGTTGTCTGATAATGTTAGTGGAAGGTATTGGTGCATCCCTACGTCTGATTGGAGGAGCAGTTGATGGTGGAACTCTTCTAATCTCAGTTGGTCTTTGTGCTACATTAAGTCTTGATAATCTACGCTGAGCTGCAATTTTTGCAGCATCAATTATTTTTTGATGTCGAACCGAAGCAGCCGAAACCGCTGAAGACACAGGTCTAATGGTTTGTCTAATTGCATTATCTCGCGATGTGGTCGTACCAACTTGGGTCGCTAACAAAGCTCTTTCCATATTTTGCTTTAATATATCTCTTGAAATTACTGAAGGCAATATTGTTGTTCTAGCACCAGTTCCTATTTACATAAAAAAGCGTAAATATATAATTCTGATAATGTGATTATAGATTTAATGAGTACCAGATTCATCTTTGCAAATGTAATCGTTTTGATTCAGAATTTGAACTGCATTTGAAATCGTGTTTTCGATGACCGTAGGGTCGTTATTTAACAATGCTTCTATTATCAATGTTTCTTGATCTTCCTTCATGGCCCGAAGTAAATTCATTTTTGATAAACATACTTCGGCGCTTCTTCTATTATTTTTAAGAACAAAATTTCTTTGACTTTGTGCATTATTATCTTCAATTTTGGAAATGGCGTGTTTCCAAATTTTCCACTGTTTTCTTTGATGCGAATTCTGTTGATGTTCAGCATGAGGTTCAGGTGAAGATAAAACATCACCTAAAAAATATATATATCAATTATGGTCTATATGGAAAGATTAATCAAATTAATAAATGCAATGCGGTCTTTTTTTCGTATAAAGTACAGTTTAAAATAAAATATATAATACTTCTTTCTGGTGGGCTTTGAGATTGGTCTGGTATATGCGATGGATCAGTACTGTTTACCAACTTTGAAATTTCGGATAAAACTGCTTCTGCAATTTTCTTCGACTTCATATTCTTTCCAATGTTAGCTACTGATAACAAATTGTTCATTTTGTTTTCAAGAATTTGATTAGTATTTTTCCCCATTACTGCATCTTTGGCAAGTGTTTCCGCCGCAGCTATGAAAAACATTCATACACAAAATAATTTTAGTAAATAATATTACTTGAATACCTTCTTTTTGTTGTTTTGTTGTCGAAGTAGTTGTTAATACACGTGGGCCTGCATTCTCTCGAATTCCGAGAGTTTGCATAAGACTTTTTACAGTTCCCAGTGCTTTTGCTGCTAGAACACTAGCTTCATACTCATTTTTGAATTTATCTTTCTTGATTCTAATAACCTCTCGTTCTCTTTCTGTCAAAACTCTTGGCAATACAGTTTGACTTTGGCGTTGTGATAAGAATAATTGCCGTTTAGCATCTTTATTAGCCTGTCTCTGGTTTTCACGATTTTGAAGCAATTCTAATTCCGCAACGCTTAATTTAGGTACAGGTTTTGGTGGTTCCGGCGCAGTAGCTAAATGCCGAACTCTATCTCTTTGGCGGAGTAATATTTGTGAAGGTTGACTTCTTACATCCACTACCTCGGGAAGAGTAATATTGGGTGCTCGATATTCCCGAGTTGTCACATTTCCCGTTTCGTCAATAACAGTTCGAACTTAAATAGATTTTATTAATATTTTAAAATTAATTCTGAATTTTTAGCATGATTTACCATTAGTTCTATTTTTTTTTGATAATGTTTCGATTGTTTTTTTAATTTTTTTAATCTTATCTAATTCTACTAGTACAGCATCACCCACTGAATCAAATCTTTTGCCAGCCAATGCAATGGCTTGAAGATCGTTTACAACCAGTTGTACATTTTGTGGAGTTAATCGACCTGATGTAACCCGATTTATGGCACTTTTACATTTGTTCAGTAAATTTTCTAAAACAATATGAATATTAATATTTAATTAAAATAAAATACCATTAAATTAACCTTCGTTTAACTCAGTACTGGAAATCAAATTAGTTTGTATTTTTTGTGGAGCTCCTCCTACATCCAAAAGAACCTTTCTTAGTTCACCCTGAACCTTTGCGAATTTAATATCAGCTGCATAATCTTTCTTTAAAATTTCTTTTCTCTTTATTAAATTCTGTTTTTCAGCGGCAGTTAGACTTTTCGGAAGAACGATTGATTTTTCACGATCTAATTTCATCTGATTTCTTTTAGATTGAGTTTTTGCTTTGCGCATTAACTCACGTGCAGCTAAAGCTTCAGGGTCAATGGTTGTAGTGCTTACTGTAGGCATTGGAACTCTCGAGCCAATATGCTGGGTTCGTTGTCTGATGCGCAAAAGATTATCTGTGGGATCACGACTGATGGCCGACTTTGCTAACCTGGCTGAAATTGGTTCTTGCCTTCTTTCAGGATCTTTAATATATATAAATTAAAAAATACTATAGTTCATAATAAATAAATAAATAAATAATTACTTTGAAGTGTTTCAGATGCTACTGCCCGTATAGCTATGCGCGTTCGCGATGTTGGCTGTGATTTTTTTATATTTTCTATTTTAGTTTTTATAGTTGGTATTAGGTTTGTAACTTGTTCAGAAATTTTTTTTGATTTAATAGATTTTCCAAATTGCATAATTGACAACAACTTTGCAAGAGATCTACCCGTTGGAGCTTCGTTTATTGCTATGTTATTTATTTCATCTAATGCTTCTATTTCAGCTTAAAAAAATAATCTTTTTTAATAACGTTAAATTGAACAAAAAATAAAAAAAATAAATACCTTCCTCTGAAGTGATAGCCCTTTGTGATGCTTTCCATGTTGTTGCAGGAGGTTTGTAATCTTGCTTTATGTTTTGAGATAACTTTTTTATTGTTCCTATAGCACGAGCAGCCATTAAATTCGCCTGATATTCTTGATTGAAAATATTTTTTCTCTCTTCTAGTCGAGCACGATCTTCAGCAGTTAGTTGTTTTGGCATAACTATTTGTGAATCTCTTATTCTTTTCATTTCCAATAATTTAGCATTGTGTTTAAGTTGTCTTTGATGTTCACGATCTGCTAATGCGTCCAGGTCAATAGGATTTGTTGTCGATATGCCTGGCGTAGTTCCCCTTGCAGATGCATTGGAAAAACGGTTACTTATTGAAGAAACCAATCTACTCGGTAATTTTGACCTTTCTCTAGAATTTACTTTAAATTTGTCTGAAAAAATTTGCTCTAAAGCTTCAAAAGTAACTGTTTCCAAATTTTCATAATTATTTGATTCGGCACATTTACTAATTAACTGCATTGTACGCTTCACGATCTGGTTAAGATCTTGTAGTTTCTTACGAATGAGCATTTGTGTTCTTTTGTCATTGATATACATTCTCAGAGTTTTGTTTAAACTATCTTCAATAGATTTACTTGCTTCTTTCACTTGTTGAATACTTCCTTGTATTTGTTGTTTAGTCAACAAATCTGAAGACGTTAGGTGAGGAGCACTCATGCTGCCTTGAACAGCCACATTATCTTGTATTGGTATTGCACTATATCGGGCATCAAATCTTTCTAAAAATGTCTTAAATTCATAAAAACAAATATTATCAATTTTTTTTATTACCCTTGTCAATTTTAAGTTTTTCGTGAAATACTCCAATTGTCTCATGAGCGTATAAAATTAGAGATTCCAATTCTCCTTTTTTAATCACAAGATTTAAAGTTCTTTCTACTTGATTTTTATATTCAATAAACTTGTAAATTATAGATTCACAGTATAAAAACCAGTCCCTGTAGTATTTTGAGCTTTCGTTTACTTTCAAGAGATTTTCTGCATCTTCAAAGCACTTCATATTAAATAGTTCTACATTTGCGACCTCACTACGCCAATTAGACAAAGAATCTTGCATAGTAGCTTGTTCTTCAGCACGTTCCTATATTAAAAAGCCTTAGTAAATTTATGTTTTAGTTTGACTATTTATAATAATGTATTACATATTTTATAATTGCCTCATTTTTGTTCTTATCCCTTAAAGCTTGACGTTGATTTACTGTTGATGATCTTATATAATTTGAAGGACCTGCACCATATGCATCAAGCTTTCTAGCCACTTGGTTCGATGATGATCTTATATAATTTGAAGGACCTGCACCATATGCATCAAGCTTTCTAGCCTCTCGGTTCGATTCTATTGGTGTATCATCATTGCTATCCATCACATCATTTCGTTTAATTACTGAAATTGCACCGAAATTTGAGGGACCCGCCTGAGGTGTTCCATAAACGGCGTCATGCAATTTGGCCACCCGGTTTCTTGTTCGCACATGGATTGGTGTTTCATTTCTATCGTAATCTTCACTGGAATCGGAACTCATAATTTGAAAATATACAAAATAAATTTATACAAAAAACTTTTAAATAATTTAATTAAAACCAGATATTAAGCACATTAAATTTAAATTATAACATATATTAAAAAAAAAACTGACAAAAAGTTCAGTTTTATAAATTTGGCAACTATGATTTTTATAACCGTCGTTGAGTGAGACAAGGATTTCTTTTCTCGCCACTACCTTTCATGGTAGTGCTTGATGACGTCGCGGTAGGTCCTGATTTTTGACAATGATGTCAACATAATCCTGCATCTCAGGAAGTCTACTAGCCTAGAGTATGCTTTTTAAACCAAATTCATTGAGCTAAAGTGCATGTTGGCTTTGATGATATTTATGAGTGCATATGAGTACATTAGTAAATTGATGGCATTCTGTTAATCCGCTTCGCGGAGTAAATTTTACATACGATTAAACTATACTGCTTTAAAATAATCTGAGAACTGATAAATGCTAGATACAGCGATGGAAGTCGATCATGTCAATAACAGCACTCAGTTACGCTTCTCGTTGAAATATGAATTCATAAAATTCGAAAAAAAAGAAAATTTCGTGGCACAAAGGCTAAATTATAATCCCATTATACATCTCCATGTTTTCGGATCACTGGGTATAAGAAGGTGATCTTCTTCTAAGAATCTAGCTTTCCACAAAAGCTGTTCTTGAGGTTCAATTCCTTAATTGGATAGAATGTTGTCACTGAAATACACAGATGCGCAGTTCTTTTACTCTGGAGTATTAGGCAGTGGCTGAGATAGTGTTTCAGTGTTTCGCTGTCCAAGTGGTATATTTAGTTCTATGTTTTCACCGAGCTGAATATTCCAGCTCCAGATTGTCCATTAATTCTAGCACCATCCCGTTTGTGTATGATAAATGGGAAAGATTTTAAAAAAATTGCAGAGGTTAATGTTCAATGAATACTGATTTTGTAAGGATTAGTGCATGACCGGTTTGAGTGCCAGTGTTGCTCCATTCATTATTATCTAACATACGTAATGCAGTTAGAGTGGCTTTGCCTACAATTAGCAGTGGAAGAGGCGGAAGATTTGGGAAAGTAAAAAAAAATTGGTAATGCTTGGTGCATAACATTTAACATTTAAATAAATAAAACATTTCTGGATATGAGGAGCAGCCTTGCACGACTTTTGCTTGTATGCTTACTCCTTAAGAGTCGCAGTAAATTATGCTAATTGGAAGCATGATCATGGTGTCATCAAATCTAATAGACGCTTCTTTCAGTTTATTTTATTAAAAGCTCCATCAATATCTAAGAATACTGAGAGTGTTTCTTGTTTGAGAATTTTAAGTACAAACGATGTTAAACTAATTGGTCGAAAAGAGTTTTCTGACTTATAATTGCCTTTTTCTGGTTTAGGAATAAAGACTCTAACAAGTTTCGATGTTTTAAGGCTATAAACCAGTTTAGTGGATATAGACTTTTATCTAGCAGTAGTGAGTTTCTCTAATACTATTGTGAGTGGCATGGTATAAGGAATAGTACAATTATCAATATTTTCAGATAAAGACCCCAGTCAGTTTTCCTTGGGTTTCTATGATCAGGTATGTCAATAATGATTCCTGAATTTAGTTTGAATTCAATGATTTTGTGGTCAGACATCGATATTTTATTTCACACATTCCAGTCCGTGATGGATGTGGCTAATCAACTAGTAGAAAAAGGTGAGGTCAATTACCTCTTTCCGTACTCTTGTTACAAAAGTGGGTTCAGAGGTTGGTAATTGATTAAGAAAATCTTTACCTCTGAAGTTTGCGTCGTGCTTTCCCAACAGTTATTGTGTGTATTTGCATCCATTTTGTATGAAAAGTTGCAGTCTAGATTTCTTAAAGTATTTGACCAAGACTGCTAGTTCATTTGACGGAGGAAGCAAAATTGAGTCGTATGGATGATATACTGAAGCTATCACTATTTTCTGTCTTCTTTTGATGATGACAAGTGATAATGTTACTGCTGAAATATCACAATAGATTAGATAAAAAGAATGCACCTTGTTTTGTCTGGGTGCGGAAAAGATTGAGTAACCTGGAATTTTGAGGCCTTTTATTACACTATTCAACTGCCACAGCTCTTGAATAATGGCCAGATCTATATGCCAATTTGTCATGACCGTCCATTTCCTCCCCATTTGGACCATATCTCCCAAACTTTTCTTAAACCACGTGGAAGAACAGAACACGGGATAGCCCCGTACAGATTATATAGCATGATGCGTCATCCAAAGAGAACATACAAAAAGTGCCTGAAGACTTTTTTCCTAGGTTCCTTTAATAAACTCGGACATTTTAATCTGCTGTAAAATGGTCCCAATTTGCTTCTGACTTATGTGTGTTCCATATCGTGGATTGTAACACTACTTGTGACACTACTTAGGTAAATTTTTACGTTGTCACTGAAACTTTCTTTAGTGACATCCAGTCTTTTTGGGGTATAGGTACCGCTCCTTGCTCCTCTGAGACCTAGGTCGCTTCCCTGCCATGAAAGAAACTTTTGCTGCCTACTGTGGCCAACTCTTTTGTTTAGGCAGGAGCTGTCGGCTCTACTTTTGACACATTTAGGAAGGCAGGCCTTCTTCGCTTTATAATGGGTGATTCAAATAGAGATACTTTTTTCAATAGCATTTTTTTGACAGATCACGTGTGAGTCGTGTTATGCTGTCATGTTATTTTTGTTTAGTATTATTTGGCATTTCATAATGGAAAGACTTACGCCTGAACAACGTTTACAAATCGTTCAACTTTATTACGAAAATTCACGT
>JANSTU010051120.1:0-21179 GCA_027564075.1 Bolitophila hybrida
GCCAATGAATAATATGGCTGAATCTTTTAACCGTTTTTCTAGCTATTTCGATTTTACAACTTCGCGAGACGCGTTCCAGCGAAATGTAAGGTCCACCTTGATATTTTGAGTTTTTTGTTAATGGTCCTGTGTAGACGCGAATTGGATTCACATGTGCCCTGAAGTGTAATTACTCATAATTAGATGTTTATGTTTGGATAGTTGTCCCTGGTCGGATATAGTATATCTAATACAATTGCATTGTATTCTGTTTTTTATATAATTTTCCATTGTACGTTTTTGTTTAATTTATTAAACATTTTTTTTTCATGAATAAATGGTCAGTTAGTTGCCTTATGTCTTTGACGTCAAACAAAAAAACCAAAAAGATAGATTTCTATATATAAAACATTTGGAATTTCACGGTTATTAACAGATTTTTTTATGTTTATTGGACAAAGTTTTTATAAATTATTTGTTTTACTAAAATTTAGTATACAATTTCGCAATAAGAACTTACCATTTATCTTAGTGTTCCCACATTCTGTTCTTAGAAAATCAACAAAAATCAACTGATTTTAGGTGAATTAAATTTATCTAAAATCTATTGCAGAAAGTTAAATAATTTTAAAATCAAACAAAAAATGTATAATTAATTATATTATTATATCCTTAAAGGACTGCACAACAAGAATCTCATACAATATCTATAACAGAAATACACCTCTCCAATATCTGTGCAATTTGTTTATATATACGCACATATTATACATCACATAAACACACACACTGAGAGAGATTGAAAACATTTATGCCAAATCATGGTTTATCATCCCTGAGAAGGTGTGGTTACTGCACTAACAACACGGCGATTTCCTTTGATGTTGCCGCCATTAGTTCAACTCATCGATTTTTAATATACGCGCCGTGCTCTCGCAACGCAACGTTCGTCGGGTCTCGCGCCCGCGAGATTATTGTTACTCTAAGTACATAATGAGTTGGAATTTCTTGATGTACAAAAAGTTTTAACATGGGAGTTTAATGTGATTGTGTGTGTGTGTGTGATGAGGAAAAACACGATTTTCAATTTATATATAATATCTGATGTGCACGCCAGTGTATTACAGGTTGTTTCTTTGTGATGTCACTGGATGGCTAATTGACAACAAAATGCTTTTCGATTTATATGATTCTGCACCGAAAGGAAACAATGTAATCATAATCATATAACTGTTGGGTTTTGAGCGACGGATGTGCGGTGCATACACTTCCGGGGTGTTGCCTTTATGTTATAATTGAAAGCGTGTTTTGCGTGCTATTTGCATAATCTATGTCAGACGACAAATTGCATACATTTAGCAATAAATTGAGTATTTATTATGAGGAAATGGTTAAAAACATATAAAAAAAATTAAACACTGTAAATAAATTGGTGGACAGATTCGTTCATTCTTGTTTACAATTCAGCATTTTGGCAGATCTCTACAAATATTGGAGAAGGACTCTATTTTTTAAACTTTCAGGGACTGTTTCTATTGTTATTGCTGCGATTTCATGTCAGGTATGAGTAAATATCTATTATGGCAGAAATAAAATCCACTGTTGTCAGAGAGTTCCGATGCTTGGGTCTCTGATGGTGTGCAAGACCAACTAGACTGATGATTTTTGGCAACTCCTGGAAAAATTGCAATGTGATCTTATTGTTTAGATGAAATTTAAAAAAAAAAAGACGGTTACCTCATTAAGCTTATTGAATTGATCCATTTTAATATTTTAAAGTTTTACAGTGGGTCTTATTTAAAAGTGTAATGAGGACGGGACAATTATAAAGTCTATTTTTTGAAGTGTAATTATGTTTTTTATATTTTTTATCAACTTATTTAGTATTTTGTATTTACAATTTAATTTGTTTTGTATTCCTTTTTTTAGTAGTTTTGTGTTTTTTTAAAACTCTTGTTTTTTGATTTTAATCAGTCACAAATAAAGATCACTAAACATAATTTAAATTTTTTCGTTGTTTTCCCGGAAGAAAATCTTGAAATTAGGTAATTTTTCGACGCTCTAACGTGGTGTCACCCTTTAATGGTAATTAACCAAACGATCATTATGGGTATACACGACAACTCGGCAGATCTGGTCATTCTAATGTGCAGAGCTGTACTACTGGTTATGAGTGTTAAAGCACAAAAGAGTGCTTTAACACTCATAACATTTCCCTGATAGTAATACGAGTCTTAATTTGTCCTGACGTGACTCTAAGAACTTTTCAAGGTAAAGTCTGAATACCACGTAAATTATGAGGGAGTAAATGTGAATCAGTTGCACATGAATGGGGCTTTCCACATAAAATACATTTTATATAATATAAATTATATATATAAATAATATATTTAAAAATAAATATATTGTGTATTATAAATATACAAATGTAGTTTGTCATTAAATTATAATTTGTACATTGATTCAAAATTAAAATTCAAGTTCTCCAAAAGGGCTTCAGCTCGATTTCCGCTAAAATTTACTTTTACAAAATACCAAGCTTTATAGCTTCGTCTTATGATTTATGAATTGCGACATCTGGCAAAATCTTCCGAAATATATGGCAAATGTCACATTTCAAAAGGCAAATTATTATCCACATTTTGACCGTGTATTAAAAGTTTACTTCCTCATTTATTATTAGACATTCCTATATTCAGTTAAAGGGAGAACGATAAATAGGAAACGGAACAATAAATTTTATTTATTTTACATAATTATATATAAATAAATTATATGTGTACCTAATTTCAGTAGTATTATTTTCATAATAAACTTCACCAATAAATCGTTTAGTCTACCTTTCCCAACAAATACTGATTGATATCAATGAACTCACTCACATTCACCATAATGCATAGTTTGCACCAGCCAATCGGTTCTTTGAACTCGGCCGCCCTATCAATTCTACTGCCTCTTTATTATCGCACTTAAACTGCTACTATATACTTATAAATTACCTGCCATTTATTCTCAATGGTAATTAAAAGATACTCGTTCGGACGTACTTTTACTTTATATATTTGCCGTGTTCGCGAGATTAATACTATATTCAGGAAGTTCCATCGACATCCAATCTATAATGAATAAAAGTTATAAATATATATACGGATGTGGACTTAAGTGGTTACCATGGCAGCCACTATAACATGGTACTATCCGTCTTTTCGTGTCATCGACATCCGAAAGTATAATCTAATAAAGTTTTAGATTTAGATTTTTCCGAAAGCTTTATATCTTTCGTGATAAATATTTAAACAAGTGTATTCTAACACAATATATACTAATATAAATATCTATATTTTCAGCGTACTCGTTTGTGCCATTTATATTATCGACTGATTGCGAAGATTTATATCTTCATTGCTTTTGCACACTCTCATACGTAGACAAACACACATTCTCACAATACATAAATCTAAAGATATAGAAATGTAGTTACTCTGTGTACCTAACCAACCGCGCTGGCTCATACCATTGAAAGCTTCAAATACATATATAATATAGTTCGAATAGTACGTTTGCCTTTAGTTGGATTTGTCTGTATATGTTTGTGTGATTGTGAGTGTATATGAATGAATTCCATAAACATGGATTCGCAAAGCTATATACGGCATGGCGACTGATTTATTCAAAACGGGGCGCTCGAGCGTTTTCTTTTGTGGCGCACACCCTGCTCGCGTTCGTGAACCGGAAGCGGCAAAAGCTCCGGCGTCCAACATCGCACCCAGAATATTTAAATATATACACACACACATTTTCCGATACATATACACGCACACGATGCGTATTCAAATATCATATACAAATAAAATATATTTATATATATAGATATAAAGGTAAATATATATACACCCCCAGATACAAACTTTATTTACACACCGTTTTCTGTCGCATTTTCATAATCCGCAAGGGTGTGCAAATTTTTATTTATTGAAAACGAAATCGAAATCGAAAAAGAGATCTTCAAAATTGAATATATAATGCTGTCAATGTTTTCGTGCTCTTCAATATTATTTTAAAAGAAATCCGGAATATAGAAAAAAACAAGAACGTTGAACCGGCATGCGTAACACCCGAAAGCACTCCATTTCCATTTCTAAATAACCAATATACGTATATGTATATATACATATATACACGACATGAAGTTAGTGCAGTGGCGCACGCCCAACGTACTCATGGAACTCTTATAAATAAGGGTGAGGCTGATTTGTATACCTATAGGCGAACAATGTATTACGATGATCCTTTCAATGGTTTTTGTTGTGAGCACGCAATCGAATGGAATTGATTCCGGTGGCGGGCGGTCGTAATTTCCGTTGAAATGAATATAAATGTTAGCTGATTTGCAAATGTGTTATAGGTACATGTTGTATGTAAATAGGTATATTGATATTTTTATATTATTAACAAATAAATTAATCATAGCCATAGCCGAGTGGGTTAACGCCGGTTCGATCCCGGAAGCCGAAGTTTTTTTCGAATGTAGCACTTTAAATCAGAAGATAGCAAAATAATGTAATAAGTAATGGTCATTGAATCCGGTCTGCGGCATCGCACATTAGCCCTATGTCTCACAAGGGATTACAAAATACAATTAGATGATAATAAATAAATAAGTCATTGATCTGCTGTCGTACAAACGACTAAATAAATAAAATTAACAATGCCAAACTTGGCACATCTGCGGCGCAAACGTACGAACAGATAAAACAAGTTTATACTGGGAGTGATTTTTGTTCAAGGGCAAATGTTTTTTTCCGTGTAACAAACGATTCCAAGACAAGACAAACGTCCCGGACCACTCGAAAAACTGAGGCAATCCAAAAAGTTCGTGAATTCGACCCAGAAACAAAGCGACAAAGTGCCGAATGGCTGTCAGAAGGAGAGGCCAGACCGAGAAAAGTGCGTCAGGAGAGGTCAAAAGTTATGACAATGCTTATTTTGTTGTACGATAGCAAGGGCATTGCAAACCAAGAATTCGTTCAACCTGGCCAGTTTGTCAATGCCGTCTTTTATCATGATGTTCTGAAGCGTTTATTAGCCAGAATCACCCGTGTGCGACCTGAATATTATGAAGGAGTTGGACTTTGCTGCATGAAAACGCACCCGCCCACAATGCCATTTGTGTGCGCGATTATTTAGCACAAAAACATATTTCTGTGATTAGCCACCTACCGTATTCATCTGATTTGGTTCCGTGCGTATTTCCCGAACTAAAAATGCATCTGAAAGTATGCTATTTTGAAAATGTGGACACAATAAAGCCGGCCGTAAACACTCATTTCAATTACTTTTGAATCGCTCATAAATTGTAGGACTGAAGATTGTAACTTCGTTTAAAATGTTTATGTGAATAAACTGTGTAGAGAAATGTCAAGTTAATTTTTATATTTAATTTCGTTGTGATGTATGTATGTGTAGATTTTTGCGTTTGGTGTGTGATCAAAAAAAAATCCGTCAAAACACTGCCTGGGCCAACTAGAAAAATATGTGGCTGCTATATAAGCAGTGGTTAGGGCTCCCAGAGACTGGCTGCAGAGTTGGGAACCACTTTCTGCAATTGGAAAAATTTAGACATAAAGCCAGGCGCACGAAAAACGTATGTTCCACATGATATTATTTTTATAATTATAGATTTGTAGTTATAAAATAAGTATATTTCAGGTACTGCTAAAAACAACTCGAAACAACAAAATGTTTTTGTTTTGTTTTTGTTTTGGGCTAAAAATCTCTATCAACATTTTAAGACGCTTTTATGTTTGAATTAATAATAATAACAGTTCTGAAACAATATAATACAAAATATATACTTCTATCTCCTGATGGTCAAAAAATTTTCAGTTTTTTTTTCAGCTAATTTTATAGTACAAGGTTTTTGGGACAAAAATATATAAGATTAACTTGTTGCCCCTATCTCCCTTAAGGATAGTCTGATTTAGATCATTTTTATTTTCAATTGTTGGTATTATTTCACCCAGTACTCCTTTTATTTGCATTTTTCTAAAATAATAGAAAATGATCATCACATCACTTTGGTACATTGCAAACAACCTGTATAAAACTATCGTCCCACCAAAGAAAATTCCAACTCTGGCTCGTTATAAAACAGTTTTAAAAAAGCGTCGAAATGTTTTTTATAGTCATCCAGACGAACAATTGTACGTTTTTTAATGATTTTTGTGTAATAGTTTGAAATATAACGGACGATGACAAAACTTATAGATCTCTCTTTTTACAGACCGTTTTGAAATTGTCTGATCATACTTTGAGCTTGGGACCCACCAAAAGATCCAGAAAATAATTAATGAAGATGATCATTAAAATTTCTTGATCAATATGTTCAGTAGTTCCGACCAAAATTGGGTTTTGATCGATCTCAGTCGCAATATTATACTTTATAGCGTCAAATACCATATACTTTAAAAACTAAAAAAAATCAGCTATCGATTTTTTCTCCAAACAAAGTATTAGCTTTAAATAATTCATCGGAATTATGGGCTGCAGTTTTTCTTCAATTTTGGATTTGGATCGTGTTAATTATTTGCATACTCTGGATCAGCATTTTCGGCATTTTGTGGAAACATTCAATATATTATGCCTGTGTCCCGTTCACCAAACACATGCTTTTTCACCTACGATCTGAACCTGCTCGAATTAGATCAGTCAACGACGAAACGTCACTGAACGTCGATAATACAGATCAAGCTTCTAAGCGTCGTTTACACTCAACAAAAATGATATCGATGAACACATTACTGATTTGATCGCAACATTTAATTCCAATAATTTAATGTTGTTTTCACAATTAAAAGTTGTATAGGAAGACAACGAAATCTTGAAAAACGAAATTATGATATTAAAAGAGACGAATACTGAAATTTTTAAGGAGTTTCGTAAAATAAAGAGTGTTTGTAAATGTACTGAAATCTTCGAAATGTTAAAAACTGACCACATTACACTAAAATCTTCAATTGATGATGTCTTTCAAATATCGATATGAGTAAAGGAAGAGGTCCTGATGACATAGCCCCTCTACATACATTACACCAATTTTTAAATATGGATCTAGGAGCGATGTTTCCAACTATCGGGGTGTGGCGATACTTCCGACTATTGCCAAGTTGTTCGGACACATGGTCTGCGATTACCGATATTAACGTAAAGAATGAAAAGAACTATATCACCATCTCAGCATGGTTTCATGGCCGGACGTTCCACATCCACTAATTTAGTGGAGTTTACGAATCACGCTATTAAGGTGATTGAGACTAGTGCACAGTTGCCCGTAGTGCATACCCATATTCGTAAAGCTTTTGATAGATTGCGTCATAGCTATTTAGTAAGAAAGCTGCGTGAATTGGGTATTCACTCATCTATACTTAGTTGGATCCAGTCCTACCAAACGGATCGCAAACAATACGTTCTAATTCGTGGTTAACGCTCTGAACTGTTTAATGCTGGCTCCGATGTGCTTCAATGCAGCCATTTAGGTCCGCTTTTTTTCATCATTTTTATAAACGATGTGGCCGATATTTTCAGATTCTCATTATGTCTTATGTATGCTGATGATCTGAAGATATTCAGTAAAATTGAGGGTCCTTCAGAAGTTTTGAACTTGCAACGAGATTTAGACATGCTCTCATCATTACTAAAAAAAAGGTTTAATTCATTCACAAAACTAGAAAAAGTTCGACGTCGACTACTATAAAAAATATATTGAAATGTTGGAGGATCGTTGGATAAAGTTTATTTCCCTCGAAGCGAACTATGTTGAAGAATAAAATAGATTTGTATCAATAATTTTTCCCGGGATTTTTTTATCCATGTAGTATTCACCAATCGCTTCAAAGAAATAATAACCACAAATCTTGCGTTGTGTTTTTTTGTCAATTGTTCCTTTTAAATAAACAACCTTTAAAGTACGTATATCATTGTTTTTTGGCAATCATAATATAGACCATATTTAACTATACTCAAGCAATATTTTAAACAATATAAATATATAATATATATAAATCTGATTTTTAAAATGTTGATTTTCATTGTTAATACTGATTTAAAATTTAAATCTTGAAAGAATACTATCCTAAAATTGAATCTAAATTTTCATACTAAAATGAAGAAATTTAGTTTAGTTTTTAGTTTAGTTTTTATAAGTATTCCTTTATCTTTTTTTAAACTCGGATCGAAAGTAAACAGATGACATCGACGGTCAGACGGACAAGCTATGTAACAATATAAAATTGTTAAATCAAATAGGAAATAGGAAATACAGGTTAAATTTGATCTCTTAAATAAATAAATAAACCATTTTTAAGTTTTCCTTTATAAGAGAGTCTAGCTCCGAAATCAACGAAAATCTCCTCAATTAATATTTTATCAAATTTAATTTATATATCTCGTGTAATTCAATAATCCTTATAGAAAAAGCATCTTGTGATTGCGGCCGTATATTAAATGTGGGGGATTAATTATTTTGCAGACTAAATATATATCTGCGTATATATACATCGATATACAACTGGACATGGACCATTGGACAAGACCCACATACAATCTAATATTTAATATATCTATAAATCATAAACAGATTACTATCTTATATGTTATATACATATATATAAAATATACACTATACATATTACGGCTTACAAGTGCTGAAAGGTAAATATGTATTATATAGATGGGTCGTTTGCCGCTCCCCTGGAGGGCTTCTAGTTTACCTTATACCTACATAATCCGTCAATCGATATTAATATAGTACATACTTGTAGTACTATAAGTATATTATATATTTTATGAAACTGATGTGATAGTTGAATTATATGGCCGGTTCATAGTTAAGTTATATATATAGTATCATTTATATATTATTATTGTAAGCTGCGGATACGACGCGACAGTTAAACAAAAGCGCGATGTACACATGTGGGGAAAGGGTTACGCCCAACCACTCATAAAAGTATAATCATATTTTATGTTTTGTTCGACAATCTATCAATCAATATTCCTTTTCATAAATATTTACCCTATGTATACTTTGTGTTTGTAATAAATATATAAATAAATATACGTGTATAAAATATGTTATTGGGGCTATATAGTAGGGTGGAGTGATCGTATAATTGGATGTAAAAATATGATATTTTAGTTGCATCTGCTTCCATATGCGATTTCATATTACATGATATTATTAGTATTCACGACAGGTTGAATCTCTTAATATCAAAGTTTGACAAAAGCGAATATAATAAAATATACAAAAAAAAACAATAATATACAAAATAAATATTTCCATCTTTTTTGCACTAGATGCATTATAACTTTTTAAAACAAAAAAAATATAAAAAAATTCTTTTTATAAAATTACATTTTTTTAATTTTTTTTTATAGATTTGCATTTTATAAAGAAAATTGTACTGTTAATTTCTGTCTGTATATTTTTTTAAAAACGAAAGTAACTGTTATATTGTCCCGTTAAAATTAAAACAAAATATGGATATTTCTTTAACCATAGCCGAGTGGGTTAACGAGTTGGCCTGGCTTATGGGAGGTCGCCGGTTCAATCCCAACCGGCAGACCGAAGTGTTTTTCGAATGTAGCACTTTAAATCAGTAGGTTCCTCTTGTGCTATTAATAGACTATATCTGAAATAGGTTATTGTTATATTAGGAATAACGGAACATTAATGCCATCAATTAACATATACACACGCATCCTGTACAGATCAATAAGTGTAGTGTATGATGGCGTTGATGATTCACGATTCCGAATAAAAATAGGAAAATAGATCTCGGTGCATGGAGATATCTCAAAAATATGCACAATTGCCCTGCAAAGTTGTGAGAGTCGCGTCAGGGCAAATTAAGACTCCTAACCATCGGGGATGTATTGTGAGTGTTAGAGCTCCACTAGGAGTAGCAAAGCACAAACAACACATTATCATGACCTGACCACTCGTGTCAACCCGTAATGGTCAATGAATCCGGTGTGCGGCATGGCACACTGGCCCTATGTCCCACATGGTATTACAGGACCCAATGAGATGAGATGGATATTTATTTATAGTAACAAACAAAATAAAAAACAAAGAAATAAACCATAACTTCCAAACATATTCGCTTTTACTCGTATAGCGTACCTGCAATATCGCTCCATCCTAACATATAGTCAATATAAATAGTGTATATATTTTATATAATGTATAGATACTACACTTTTTGAATTCATATTGATATGATGATATATTTTTAATATGCTGCAGCTTTGTTGTATGCGGCGCGTGGATTTAACAATTCCACCCCACATAAGCCACAATATACAGATTATATTTATATATATAGGTATATACTTGTAGTTTATGTAGTAAATAACAAAAAAAATGTAAAAATGATTTATTAAATAATAATTACATGTGAAATCTGCTTTCGTAGATAGAAACATACTTCTATTTAAATGCTATCTAAAAATATGTTTTTATTGTATTCCTATTTAAAAATACCGCACAAAAATATATATTTTTATTAAAAAAACATTCCACTTCAAAAAAGATTGAAGTTTCCACCAAGATAGAGGATTAGTATCGAGTAATCTTGAGACATTCTCAATCCCGTTTCTCAAGAAATTGTATTTATGGAAATAGGTAAATCTCTTTCTCGAGAAAATATTGATTATATTTTCAAAAATTTTTTCATTTTATTTCATTCTAAAATGTTTATTTATTTTCGACTGGTTATTTTCACGGACTCAACGTACGTACACATAGCAAGGATGGTTATGTTGTTGAGGGGTGCCAAGATCGATCGTAATTGCTATACAATTACAGCTCTTAAAACACGAACATTAGAGTGGGTTGTTTTTTTTTTAATTTGGAATTTTCGATTAAGTGTAGGGCCTAAAAGTTGCGAAAAAAATTAAAATTAACAAATTTTGGCTTTTAATTTGACGTTTCAAAATAAATTCATAATTTTGAAAAAATTGGAAACCTGCCAATAATTTCTAAGATATATTTTAAATTCTAATGTTTTAGAAAGTTGTAGAAAGAACTTTTTTTATATTTCCCATGCTTATCGTAGTTTTCGCCTCTGTAAGGTAATTAACCTAATATATTTATTTTTTATGTTTATGTCCAAAAAAATCCCATTAAAACCGTTTAATAAGCGACATAAAACATAAATAGTAAGCGAATAAGCCCTTCAAATTATGTTTTAATTGCGCAAAACGGATTGTTCCCAACAAACAAAATATTTTGTATTTCGAATTTCAGTACAAATAACATTAAAAATATTTAAATGGCAAATAATATAATTGAATAGAAATATTAACTTTAAAACAAATAATAATATACAAAAATAAATCTTTATATGCATATATGAAGAGCAATTATTTCCACTTTCAAATGTCGCTTCTTTGAAATTAGGCGACAGGAGCGTTTGTATCGTCATTTTTCTGTGATTGTGTATTATAGGATAGAACGTTTATACAACGGTTTGTAAGGACCCACTCTAATATATATATATATATATATACATATTACATATTACATATATTATATATATATATATATGTGTTTGTGTGTGTGTGTGTGTACTACCGTCGGAAAATGTGGGTACTCCACTAAAATTTCGATTTTTTGGAGAATTTTTGCCCTTTTTTGTAGTAAATAAATATTTCGCGTAGAAGGTATTTAATAGATAACAAATCTCTCTTGACTGTTATGATTGCACGACATATTCTCGGCAATCTTGCAAAGAGTGTCTGAAATAATCTAAATGTTAGTGTAGGAGTACCCAAACTTTACGACGGTAGTGTATATATATTGTTATCTGCCATGGAAAATATTTGAGTAGATTCGGAGATATTTTCTGGAATAGATAACAAATAAGGGTAAAATATATATTTTTTAGGAATAAGAAAATACCTTTAAATATTATTTATTTGTATTATTTTATTTATTTTTTTTAAGATTAATATGTGTATATATGTGTATATGCCTTTTAGCCTATTAACTTTCAAATTTATTTTTAGCTTATATTTTATTTTAAAGCTTTATTTTAACATCGATTATCAAAATATTTCTTAGTATTTTATTTATATCTTGCGATGGATAATTAACCCAATTCACGTAATCGGATTTACATGAACGAGTTTATTTATAGTTAATACTAATATAAAATATGGCCTGAAAAACACCATTTTTTTTTTTTTTTTTATTAATAATTTAAACCTTGTTTACAATTGGAGTGGGGATGCGGTTTAAACTGGATCACACAATGGATTCAAAAATCGTAGCCATTTTGTTCTTCAGAAACGATACTACAATTCGAGTCGATAAATCAGGGACAGTTAGTTTTCTTTAAATATTAATAACAACCAGATTAGGTAGCATACATTTGACAATAATGTACTCGTATTTCGATTTGTTTACATTATTATATAGTTACTTAGATCTCACGTTTGATTATCGTTTCATTGCTTTGATATCCAAACTGAAAAAAGAACTACAAAATTCGTGAAAGTTCTATTTGTACATAATTTCCTTTAATTTTGCATTTATTACGTTCGAACGCAATCTTTGTTCCGATTTCTAGTTTCAATTTTGACAGTAATAAATTAAAGCTAGCAATAGTTGAATTTATTTGGAATAAAACTTTTAAATATATTTAAAAAATCATTAAAAATAATTTAAAAAAACTATTTTTAATTTTAAAGTTTATTCAGAAGATATTCAACTAAATATAATTTGTTACTTACAAGATTACCATTTCTGGTAAGTCTAAATTATACTAAAAAAACATCGAGCAGAATCAATTATTAAGTTTCTATACGAACACACCTAATTTACACACATTCTGAAATCACAACACCAAATTAATCATAATACAACTTAAGTGCCGTAATGAATTCTTTAAAAAAACCTTATTCACTAAACATCGTTTATCTGCGAAAACAATGTAATTAATCAGTACCTAAATTATACCACCTTTTCGAAACGTAAAACAGTAACAAAAACACACCCTTCGTAATAGCCGAGTTATAATACAGCTATAGCAAAATAGCTTTCTCGGAAACGCACTGTGAAAAGCTTTACAACATAGAAACCTATGGCGCTTGTATAAAACGAGTAATGAACTGTGCAAACAGACTTGTATGTCGTTCCATTAATTTTAATTTGAACGAATGCATAAAAGGGAAATTATCATTTTTCTTCGTTTTCACTTGCGCACGAAGGTAGCGTCTGAGAGGGTAACTGTGTATGTATGCTTTTGTTTTCTCCTGCGTGTTTTCTAGTTAGACGCGATTAGCAGTTTCCCTCGAGCGTTGAATTATCGGAAACCAGTGTTCTAAATAAATAAAAAAAACGAAGCGACAAGATGTTTACAATGTTAAGTCTGTGTTTAAAATATTTTTCGAAACGCTATTGTTTTTGGGTAAAAGGCATCCGCAGTATATCTAGAATATCTAGGTCAATATTGCATACACAATTGTTGTACTATATACATTAGCATAAAAGGCTGGCGCATTTTTGAGTGTGTGTGTGTATGTTTTAGACATTTAACATTATCAATATTTATGTATATAACACGATAGAATAAAGGTCACTTGCCAGAGAAGAGCTTTTTTGTACCCTAATTAATTGCTCTAAAATAAACACTGTTTTCTGTGTGCTATGCGCGCTTGCGCTAATGGAAAAAATAATCTAAAAATAAATATAAATACACACACACATACACACTACTCTGGCGCATATACACAGCCACAAAGAAAATCCTATGTGGTGATATATACAACATTGTTTACAAACAGTATATACTCGTATATCTGCAATGAGGTACGAGTGCGTTCGATTCGATAACGAGCCTTCGTTTTTGTGGACCTATATACAAGTAAATATTTATAATATATATCTACTCTTTTTTATTCATATATTTTAGTTGTTAGTTTTAGATATATACGAGTGTTCTACATAAATTTTACATAAATTGTCAAAATTCCCAAAAATAGAGCACAATGAAGTATTAATCTGGCCATATAATCAGATATGAGTTTGGCGGCACACATTTCTGGTTAAATGTAAAATGTTGTTATATAATATATAACATGATTGAACATTTTAAAATCAAGTAATATTATCTTAAAATTACTAAAATTATCTAAAACTATCTAAAATTACATATTTTCATTCATTATTGCACAGAATATGTAAAATATTTTATATTTTATATAATTTTATTATTTATTAATTTTTTATCTTATTTGTAAACATTTTTTTGCGATCATGTTATATTATATTAGTATTATTATATTTCGTTATATATTTATAAAATTATAAAGAAATCATATTTTTAAGATTGTTTTGGTATAATGAAAAGAGTAGTGAAAAAATAAACACTTGCAATTTTTTTTATATTTTCATAATAGTTGTATTGAGGTTATTATTCTTAGAAAATAAGTTAATAATGTAAAATCAAAACCGTTTTAATTGGAATCGCTATAAAACACATAATTGAAGAACTCCTTTTACGGACTACAGCGGACATCAAGATGCAACATTTTTAATCTTTGAGTTTGAATAGTTAAAAAAAAAACTTTCCAAATATAAAAAATATAGAATCAAAATTTTATTGAATTCTAAGAAATTCATCACATCCAATAAAAGTCCCACAAAAATCAATAAAAATGACACTCGAAAAAAGATGGTTACCGGTCTCCATTATTCCAGCCGATTATATTTCTAAAATCTAAGCGGCATTTGAATCTGTGGCTATTCAATGAATCATTTGAAAATATTGGAAATGGGAAAATAACTATTTTTTGATTATTTTCTTAAATGTCAAGTTTTTTTAGTTTTCGAAATATCGTAAAGACCAGTAGTAATTTGATAAAATCGATATTTCTACTTATCACTTGAATTGACTGCATATGCAGTGGAGGCTCGACTCAAAAATATATTTGTTTTTTTAAAGTTTTTTGAGAAGAATTTTACATTTTTCATGATTATTTTTCGATAAGTATTATATTATATAAAATAAATATCGAATTTCTTCTGTTTTTTTTTTAATTTTATATTTATATTCATTTACTAGCTGATCCCGCAGGCGTCGCCCTGCGTAAAATTATAACTAAAAATTCGGCGGAAACGAAATCAATCCATTCGATGCGTCGACGGGAACACGACCATTTTACCGATAGTTAGCAGTTGATTGGAGAACACTTCGGTCGATGACATTCCTAAACTGACTAACAAACTGCCGCACATCCAAACAAAAGCTTGGTTTTGCATCTCTTCATTCAACGCAAAATGAGGATTCTCTGAATGGAAACGAACTCGATGAAAAATGTCTTCTGACATGTCATCCTTGTACTTGTCCTACAATTCACGTGGATTCGATGGATAACATGTGGAAATAATGTGCGAATTTGACTTGGAGATGCGGATTGCTTCGTATATTGTTATCAAACTCCTAACATGCTCTGCAAATCGAGAAGGTACTGGTCAATGTTGTCGCTGGTGAATTTTGAGCACGTTGCGGTGCCTTTTGCTTGCACTGACAAATGTGTAACAGACGGATAGCGTTAATGAATGGAAAATGTGAATATACGCAAAAAAACTCAATTCATAATGTATGTTAAAATGAATTTTCTTCAATTTTTATTTTTTTGGGATTTTTCGGGAATTTTCTTGGGAATCATCTTGTTTGGCTGGAGACTCATCCGAATTGGTGTAAATCATCGTTGTAACTAACGTCACTCTCTTTTCCAGTAAGATATAAGTATAGGATTTTATTTTCAACTCACATATTTTTGACGCAATTTAAAAATAAAGTTTTTATTTATAAAAATTGATGATAATTATTATCAATAACATAAAAAACCGTTCATTATAACAGTAAACTTCTGTTGTGTGTAATTGTATAATTACGCCAACAAAAAGATCTCGTCTAGATCTCTAAAGATCGCTAGAGATTCGAACATTAATTTTTTTCTTTAAATCTTATATCCTGCCATTGCTTCTTTTAAACTTGATATTTTTAACGTTTCACTTTTTTCTTCAAAATTCACTCAATCTTGAAAGATGATACCTATCCATAAGAATAAACGTTTATATGCATATTGCCAATGCTTTCAAAGTGTGTAAAATTGTGTGTGGTCTCAGAAGTAACCACAGTACTTCAACAAGCGCATTTACGAGTTTCACGGAATGCAACAATAAGTTAACTATTTTACATGAGTTACCAGAGTCCGCATAATCTACGCATAGGCGAAACTACGAAATTAGTCAGCAACTCAGCACAACTGGTTTATAAAGGTTTGTCTTATTACACAATCGCGCTTTGTAACTGTTAACAAATCTTTGTTAATGTAATTAAATGTGCTTCTTGGGCGTACTACAAAATCAATAATTGATCTAGTCCTTACCAACTATAATAACATCAAAAGCAAAGTTATATCTCATGAATAATTCTTAGACCATGAAACTATTTTAATAAAAAAGGGATATCGATAAACATTATAAAATGGTTATTAAGACAATTGCATGTTGGGATAATTATTCGAAAGAAATCAAGAAAATAGTTACTACGCTTATAATTTAAAAACGTTTGGACCGATTTCGATGAATAACACTTATTCTGCTCTCCGGCCAAACAAGAAGAATACCCAAAAACTCCCGAAAAATCCGCACAAAAATAAAATGATGTCACAATCATTTTCATTTCCATCAGTTCATTAAACACACAGGCATATTTCATTGTATCTATTTGCAAAAGTAAATTTTTTAAATGTTAACTATTTCTTTCGATTTCGCCGATTGTTTCAGCAATTCTGCGTCGATAGCTATGCCAAAATAGAAGCGGAGCGCCTCCAATTCGCATATCACCAATATGTGCCGAAATTCCCGATCCCGAAACCGATCCAGACCTGCATGATATCGTAATTAGAGATAAGATTCATGGACGCCACTAACACTAACCCACAATCACCGTGCATTATGGACGGCAATTGTTTCGCGTTATCCACGAAAATTAAAAAAAAAAAACAATCACTGGCAACGATGATCCACCGTATCAGCGTCGGTCAGCTGATGATTTCGGTATAACATACAAAGAAAAATGAAGTGATTTCGTGGTCGACGACTCTTGGGCTATTTTGCATTCGCCACTTCAACAAAAAAAGTCTTCGAAAGTAAGTAAAGCAATGCCTTTTTTATTATTTATTTATAAAATTGGGTCTTGGTCTTTTACCAGAATATCATTGTTCAAAAATTCAATATAACCATACATTATATAATAACAGATCACGATAACTTCAGAAGACCTAATTTATATAAACAATCGTAAAAATAATTATATTTTTATAAAGATATACAGACAAGTTCTTAAAATGGCATGCACTTGCACACCTAATAAGTTGTGCTACTAGACCTAAGCTTGAAAAATCACTAACATTTTCCTCACTTCTTATACTTCTCCTACCTCGGTGCATGCATGATACATTAAAAAAACACTAATTACTTGTTGACAATGTTTAATGATCCATCAAAATTAAAAATGTATATTATATACCTGCATATGGCCTGTAATATGCCTTTGTGATATGTTAGGTCATCAGAAGTCAAAATATTTGTAATATAAGCAAGAGTGGTTTAAACTTAAAAACATTTTCTTAACTTCTTTTTAACTATTTTTATTTTTATGTTTATGTTAAAGTGTAGAAATCGGTATAGCACAAAACTTTGCAATTCCATAAAATACTCAGAATTCAGAACCCATATATCGTAAAACCAATAATACACAAGAATCGTTCAGCGAGACACGAAATCTCTACTTTTTATAATTTTATAGATATTGTTTTAATATGAATTATTATTAGTTTTATGGAGTATTTTCTATATAATAATAAAGAAATACGAATCCACAGATTTTGAAAATTTTAAGATTTATGTATTGCGAGTGTTAAGTGTTATGGGTATTGTGAATGATAGGTATTATGACTTTTAAGGGTTACACTCCACCGTATTCTTTAAAAATACAGAATAAGTATAAACTTTGAGCACGCATAATACTTCCCCACCAAAATGCCTCTAAAAGCTTACTTCTCCCCCATATTGTATTAAATTAATTTTGAATGAAATGCTATCAAAATAAATCAATTGAAAACGACCCTAAGTAATTTTCTTTCTTCTTTTATACCATTCATATTTCTTAAATTGGTGCTTCTTTATTTCTTTTAAATAAATTAATACTTCAGAATTGATTTTAAAATGTATATATAACTATATATGTATATTATAATAGTCAGTCTTATAAATATAAATTGTTTTTTTATAGAGATGAAATTTATGATTTTCCATGATTCATTTATATTAAAAAAATAATTGAAACAAAATGAGTATAAGCTATAAAGTCTAATGCTTAAATAATTGAAACTCAAATTTAGTACACAGTTAATATCAATGTGAAAAAGTAACGTACATTTCTATTAAATAATAAATTATATATTCAATCTATAAATACGTATTTTCTATATTTAAATGAATTTAAATCCATCCAAAGCTTTATCAAAGCTTTATATAATACAACTTACCTGAATATTAAATTTGTTTCAGAAACGTAGCCGAAAATCCGTTCATTTATCAATATATGGCTGAAAATGTACAAATACAAAATCACTCACGTTCAGTATCGATATAAAACACTGTATATAGTATATATCAATACAAATCTCACTGGTACGCGGCGCCAAAATCCTAAATCAGCTGTGTTTGCTAAATCGCTAATCCCAAACACACTTAGCACATAGAATATGCACGTGCCGAATACTCACACATATACAAAACAGCTCTTATTCACTGTTACAATAATTTTCCTCTGTCCGATATACGAAAAATCAAAGCACAACCAATATGCAACGTTTAAATCTCTTGCACAACATTAATCTCGCAACTCGCGCAGAAATCTACATAAACACAAATGCAAATACTCTGCTAAATACACGAAAGTATCACTTGGACACAGACTATCGACACTCGCGTGCACACACTCCGCGCACTTTATGTGAGTGTGTGTGTGTGTTTATATTTAGTAGTTTGTCTGTTTAACAGAGTCCTGTAAAATGTATACAGGAAAATGTACAACTGCAAGTTGCACTGCGATGGGCTTAATTCAGGCTTAAACATATATTTTTATGTAGACAAAGGTGGCACCCTAAGCGAACTGATGCAAATCTATATAGCGATTTTATTTTCGAAATTATGTGCAGTGTTTCATTTATACAAACAAATACGCACACACAGAAAATGTATATATATATATATATATGTATGTATATTCTGAATACACTTTCACAATCAATTCACAAGCAATAACGGTGCGCGCGGATTGTATCGGAAAAGCGTTACGTGTCTAGGAAAACTCTCGGCCAACTGACTTGAACTACCGAGAAAATGGTATTGTACCGTTTTAATTGTGCTAGCTCACGTCGAGAGAGTTTTTTTAAGCGCTCTTCTTCTCAGGCAGCACTGAGCACTTTTTTCTCTCTCTCTCTCTCTCTCTGACTCTCTTTCTTTTTCTCTAATCTAAAGCTAACGTACTCTGTTTATTTAAGTTCGTGCACGCGTTTACGCTAAATCAAATCACGATTCTCTGTTTATAGTAATCGGTTACGGGAACATAATATTTTCTTACGCGGAAGTCTTCACACAAAATCCACACACACACACAACTATCGATAAAAACAATATATGAAAATTATTGCAAACAATTAACAAAAGCAATATGATACTGATTCTCGTAGTTTTCTTATCTTATTGTTATTATACATATTATCTGTATTTATACGAACTGATAAGAAATCGCGACCGGTTTGGATTGTTAGCCAACAGAAAATGTACCGATACGATGGACGTGCACGTGCGGACTGGCCAATGAATTACTACTCCCTTGCCTTTTTGGTTACCAAAACATATATACAAATCCCCTCTCTTGTACTGCCCTGCGATGTGTGAGAGCATTTTCTTTCGTACGTACAAATTACTATCCGGAACGCATGCGCAATGCGAACTCGTGCACCCTTCATTTGCATGATCACAGCAATGATTTATTTATAGTTGAGCGAGATGAAAATCGCTTTGCCGCTATATACATATTATGGAAAAGCGGGCACCTGATCTACTATACATAGTTACATATACATACAAACATATATGCATATACATATTCCATAAGCACATGCTAAAAATAAAGTTTAGAAAAGACTGTTTTATATACGATGTGGGAGAGAAGTTTGTCAACTATACATTATAATATAATTATCGTATTTGTGCAGTGTATAATCGTCAATGTCTCAGCTGATTAGACAGAGTAAACGTCTAATCACAACATAGACCGTACATTTTATCGCAAAAATTAATGATAAGTAAACTCTCGCACTCTCATTTTTATATTATAGCATTTATATATATGTATATACAATACGCATAGAATAAACCAATATGATAGGTATGTTTATGTTAATTTGTAGGAGTATAGGAGTATAGAAACACGCAGGTCACAGTTATTGACTTGGCTCACCAACTGTTTTAGATTCTGGACGAGGGCAACGAGTTTAACGTTAAAACACTCATCATAGCTCATAGAGGATATTTTAATCCCTTGAGGTACATACGGCAAGAGTGCGATCCCGCACACCGGATTCGTTACCCATTCCGCGGGTTCACAGGACTGGTCAGGTCAAGCTAATTTGATGTTTTTTGCTGAACTACTCCTAGTGGTGCACTCACAAAACATTTCCGATGGTTAGTAATTTTTATTTGCCCTGACATGACTCCAACAACTTTGTCTGAAAAATGCGCAAATTTGTGAATGCATGTAAATTGATCGCATCAATGTCCCGTTATTTCAAATCATTGACAGAGACACAACCGTACTTAGAGATAGCGGAGGGCTAAGTAATTCGAAATATACAGGGTGTCCCACCTTATGAGGCAAATAACCCTACCACGTGTTCCTTGGTTCATTCTGAGTAAAACAATGTATGGGTGGGGATGCGCTTTTCAACACCCACGGAGATACAGAGTGCTTAAAAAATCATGTTTGGAGTGGTACATACCAACACATAATTATTTTTAACTTTGTCAATATTTCTCCCAGGACAAA
>JANSTU010051131.1:0-21161 GCA_027564075.1 Bolitophila hybrida
CTCAAAGTCAACATACGCCACGCCATCGATCAAATACAGCCCGATTTGTGCGCCAGAGTCATCGAAAATTGGACCTTCGTGTGCGCGCCACCAAACGAAGCCTTGGCGGTCACCCTTCGACATAATCAGATAGTATCACAGGTCTTTACAAAGTCACTGACAGGGCATTGCCCATTCCATCGATTTCCATCCTACGAGACATCTCTGGCACTATTATAATACAGCGGCGACAATAGTAAACTCTGTTTACAATTTAGCCAACTATGGCACATAACTAAACGCTAAATAACAATTTTATATATGTACTAGGTCATTCAATAAGTCCGTAGGATAACACATAGATGGCGTTACTAGATTTTTTCCATAAGATTTTAGAACTAACCTTCAAACGATACGTGTATACATTTGACAGCAATCTGACTATTGATTTGTGAGTTAAAGCATTTTAAGTGAAGCAACTTTTGTTTTTGAAAAAAATGAAAAAAAAAAAAATAAGTGGAAACCAAACAATGGCTTGATAAACATTATCCGAACTCTTTTCCATCGAGATAAATGGTAGAGAAGCTGAATGCTGAATTTAAATGTGGTCGTACCAGCACAAATGATGCAGAGCGAAGTGGACGTACAAATGTGGCTGTTTTTTCAGAAAACATAAAAATAATCCACAAATTGGTTATAAACAATCGCAAATTGCACGAGCTTACTGACATTGTAAAGATATCAGATGGTAGTGTTTTTACTATTTTACACGAACTTTTGGGTATGCGAAAGCTCTGTACAAAGTGGGTGCCGCATGTAATTCTAAAGTCGATATGTGACAATGGATAAGACATGGCTTCACAATTACACACCAGAATCCTGCTGTAAAAAAATAAATCCAATGATGAAACTGAGGCCAATTTTGACGAGAATGAGAAATCGTACTATAAATATTGTATGACCGCTATAATCGTTTTATCACTCGCGAAGGTAACTATGTTGAATATTAAAATCGAGTTTTGTCAAAATTTTGTTTTTTTCTTACAAGTCCTACGGACTTATTGAATGACCTGTCTATATATAAAATAGGTTAGGTAGGTTAGGTATTTATTTAGTTTTATACTTAAAACTAGGTAATAACTTGGTACGATGATTAATTAATAATATACTTTTTCATACACTCTATACCGCCGTCCCGTCCCTGTTGATGAGCAAAAAGACATTTTTTATGATACCATTATTTAATTAATTATTATAAAAATTATTCTGTTTATCACATTTATAATTTTGTTGCTTGTTTATTTTTCTAAAATACAAAATTTGCAATTGTGTAAATATACTATAAATAATATATTATCTACACACACACACGTATCTACATTTTGAACTCTTAAAAAAAACTAGCACAATATAAAGCTAAGTATATAGTTAATTAGTGAAGGTGTGTCTCACCTAATAACGTCTTGCGCCCAACAACTCGCAACAAGTGAAATGAACCGATCAAGATCGCTAGAACGCGCTTTTTCCTCACACAGCCTATGTGCTTCTGGTCGGAACTCGGAATTGCAAAATATAACATAATATACATATATTTAAACTTAATAAATATATAAGTTGTACGACAGCAAAGCACCGTCTTAGTGTATAAGTACATTGTACATTGAATGTATGTATATATATATATATGTATGTGCTTTGCATGGGTGTGCGTGCTTGCGTTTTATTTTGAACAATGTGTTATTGAGAAAACGTTCAGTTGGATTTGATCGTTCAGACCGGTCATACAATCACATTTTCGGGTCATTAATGTCTGCGCGCGTTGTCTTATTTCTTGTAAGTTGTTTGTTTCGTGTATGCGTCTGTGATAAAACAAAATTAAATCTCTGATCGCGTTGCCGTCCGTCGGTGGATGATCATTCAATGTATATTTTCAGAATGTGCGGCATTTCTTTGTGTATTCCATACGATCCGTAATTTTTGTGTTTGTGTATTTATAGATACATGTAAATCTATTATAAACACGAGTGATTACATACATAAACACACAGATTATTCATATATATTTGTGATTGTTATTACGTGCTCGGATTGTGTTATTGTAATTATTTGTTGCACTCGCGTTCCAGCACTAAAATATAAATATATTACTCAGCCCAGCCATCTATACTGAAATCTTTGTGAGTGAGCGTGAGTATTTCAAAAAATTTAAAAAAAACTGTTCTGCCAAATGTCAAGCGATTTATTTCGTCAGTGTTTTGACATTTTTTGACTTTTGTGGAATAATTTTATTTATTAGAATAATGGGTGGCACGCGAATGCTGTTGCTTCTAAAAAAATTACATAATTTTTATGGTGCCTAAAGAGTTTTTGTTCTTTAGTCGATTTACTTGGATAATATGTACATTTGTGTACTGCAGATTTTATGATTATATGTACATATATTTTATTATCTATATTTTATTTTTTTAATTATTTAAATTTTATGATCTGTTATTAATCGGTGAGAATGAAGATGTCGCCAAAACAATTTTTTTTGTAATTTATAACAGATAGATAGCGAGGCTAACGGCTCAGTATATTAAGTCGATATTTTAGAAAATAAATTGTTATGTATTATGCATTTGTCAACCGATTTGACGTTGGAGTCGAACAGTCTCAGCTTCGTTTGTTTGAAAAGCTGACATACAAAGGCAGAACGGGCTTTGTTGATTCGATTCATCAAGTTGATATGTTTTATTCCTGACAGTTTCACGTCAAACACATCTCTTTAATAGCCATATAGCCGAGTGGGCTAACGCGTTGGTTGGCTTATGGGACGTCACCGGTTCGATCCTGTCCGGCAGACCGACGTGTTTTTCGAATGTAGCACTTTAAATCAGTAGGTTCATCTTGCTATTAATAGCCTATTTCTGAAAAAGGTTATTGATTTGGAATAACGGAACATTATTGTCATCAAGTAACATATACACACGCACCCTGCATAGAACAATAAGTGTATGATGACGTTGATGATTCATGATTCCGAATATCAATAGCAAGATAGATCTCGGTGCATAGAGATATCTCAAAAATATGCGCTTTTGTCCTGCAATGTTGTTAGATTCGCGACAGGGCAAATTTTTACTCCTAACCATGTGATGTGTTGTGAGTTTTAGAGCACAGTAGCTCCAAAAGAAGTAGCACAGCACAAACAGCAAATTAGCATGACCTGACCACTCGTGTGTACCCGTAATGGTCAATGAATCCGGTGTGCGCCATATATAGAAATAAATTCCTATAGAGATATAGACAATAGAAATCAGAATTAAGTACTATGGAGATATAGGCATAAGAAATTATAGCCCACAGAAGAGAAGTCGTAAACTGAATGTACGACTCCGTTATAGGCAAAATAAGCATAGAAATAAAAAGAAAAAGTGTAGCAGAAAAATTACAGTGGAAAATTAATCCGCGGTGAAATCAAATATAATTGCGAATATTCAACCATAATAGAAAGTGAAAAGTGAAGCAAAAAGAACTTATAGAAAATTCAAAAACGAAGAAAAAAACGGCTCATTTGGGTTCAATGTGTATATCAAAAGACAATAAACAATCCCAATTATTAAAATGGAAAAAAACACATACAATCACAAGGACAGTTTCGATAAATGCAGAATAATGGAATTTATTTGGTGACGCAACAAATCCAGGACACGGGGCCAATCGAGTTATACAAAGAACGTGAAAATTTAATCCGCATATGCAAAAAATTATTAAGGAAAATCAAGGACGAATAGAAGAAGAGTCGAGAAAAGAATTTAAATAAAAATCAATACGGATACACAAACAGAATGTTAAGTCCCAATACACATTTTATTAGGTCAACCCCAGGCATCAATCAAACGGACCAAGGCAACGCAATAAGGAAAGAACTCACAAGTATACGGGCCCAAAACGCATATCCAATCGAGGACTCGGGAAAACAAGCGGTTAAATAACACCAACAAAAAAGTCACCTACATTTTAAAAGACAAAACCAGGAAATTTAAAATACGACACGAGAAAAAATCAAGATGTCAGCGATTAAACGATGCATTAACCAATTGGAACTCATATGGAGGAAAAGCCACCTTGAAACAAACACAATGAAATTTTGGCCACATTTGTAAAGGACAAATCCAAGCAGCAGTAAAAATCAATAAATAAATAAATAAAAAATAAATATGTAAGGTCAAAGTAAATATTATATTTATACATCCACAAACCCATGCACGCTTATAAATATTGTATACAAAGCGACGCAGGATATAAGCAACACATGTTCATCAACACTCAATATTCATTTACATAAACAAACCCATATTTAGAAAAGTACCTACTGCGTACTACAATAAAGTTAGTTACAAATTATTCGACAACCACGGTAGTTTTAATTCAATCAAGGAATATCGCTTGATTTGCCACATAAAAACGGTAAATAATATTTCCTATATTTTCAGACGTCTATGTTATAATATTATCTTATACATTTACCTGAATTCTGCGCAAACGGTGAACTTTTGAATTTCCGCTGGACTGGCCAAGTACAGGCCATGCCCACGATTGCTGAAGCAAAACGTCTTCGAAATCCTAAAAACCATACAAATGCATTAAAAAAACATTGCAACCTTTTTTGTGTATAATAAATAAAAACAAAGATATGACATGCACGTTCAATAAATTTATTTAAATATATAGGAATACTGTGTTTAGCACTCTTTTTGAGTGTTTGCTCTTTAAAATGTACAAATATATTGCACATTTTGCATGCGTATAATTGTGCAGAAATTGATAGAGATTGAGAAATTGCATGAAATTTACATACAAAATTTATATATTAAAGATTATTTAAAACTAGATGAATTATCATTTTTATATGTGTATTGGCGAGTCAGTTAAACCATGCAAAACCATTATTAGACAAACCATAATATTAAAAAAAAAAACAAATTATTTTAATTGTATTCCAAAACAGCAGAGTGCATGATTTAGCTGATTGTAAACTTATAATCTTCCGTAATTTATGTTATTTATATAATATTTACATTATTACGACGAATTCAAAAAATCTGATAATATAAAAAAATATTGAAATAATTCACAATTCACATTAAATTATATATACAAATAGGCGCATTTTCTGTAAATGATAATATTGTGTATCTAGATATTTAATTGTAAAATATTTAAATGTCAATGTTTGAAGTATCTTGAATATTTTTAGAATTAAATAAGATCATTTTATGAAAATGCATTAAATATCAAATCATTTCAATCATTAAATTCCATAAAAACATTTTTTAATAATAATTCATTCGTATTCATGAAAAATGTTTAAAATGATTTAATATATAGTTATAATTTTTGATTTAAATCATGTACGCATATATTTTTATTATTTAATAAAACAGTGTTAGTTTTGTTAATTACAGATATACAATGAACTCAATAAGAACACATCAACACGTAAATCAACTGGTTATTATATATTTGGGGGTAAATATGGGCAAGGGGACTTATTTATTATTAAACAGTGCGAAGCCACACAAAAAACTTACTGATTAGTATCCTCGTGCACAATTAGTTGCTGGCCCCAAATGGAGAGCATTGGATCTACAATTCCTTGCTTACATTTTGTCTGAAAGCTGTATACAACGATTTCAATTTCAAACATTTATAGACACTACGTAGTGACTTTGGTGGGATATTCGTATATATTTAGTGTATTGATTTATTTAAACGTTTGTTTTAGTTTGATATTTCGCAAATCATTTAAACTTAAGAAACTTTCTATACAGTATACCGTATTAAGGTTAGCTTATTTATTAGTTATATACATTATTAATGATCCTATTATTATAATAAACTTTAAAACATAGTGAGGACTTTTAAACCCTGAATAACGGTAATTTAATACAACAATCAATGTTTAAAATGTACAATAACTATGGTAACGAATGAACAAGTTATTACATAAATATTATTACTTACATTAATTTTAAACCAAAAATAATTCACAATAAGGACTCATTGGAATCTATTTTCTTTATAAATAAATCGATAAGAAATTGGTGCAAGATAAACAAAGAACAGTTTCGCAGTAAAGAAAAAATATCTATAAATAATCACATTTTATGCCTAATCTATTTAAATACAGATTAAATACAGTGTGACTACGGAGCTGCAAAACAAATTTTGTGCATCACAATTAGAAGTTTCAATAATGGTGTAATTATTTAATATACATACATTTGTACACGTACAATTACACATTCAAAGATATGAAAAAGTTGTATCTACATTTTTTGTAATAAGTGTAAATATATGTGTTTTTAATAAGAAACGGTTACAAGATCTTTTCTATATTTGTGTAATTGTTTATAGCAGTGCGAATGGGCTATCCAAACTGTGCAAACGTCTAAAGTGTTACGGAAAGTATTTATTTGTGTTACACTTTATCTTTTTTAAGAAAAATTCTTTTAAGAGTGTGGTGTATGTTTCTTAATGTGTGAGTAGGGTTAGTGTTTAAGTTTGTAAGAATTTTGAAAACATGAAATTATTGCAATCCTCGTAATTATCTACTTTTTTAATTTGAATAATAAATATTCAATAGACTTTAAGTATTTGCAAAAAAGTTCGAAATTTACAAACAATTTCATTAAAACTTTAAATCCAATTAGAAAAAAGTATGCAATTTAACTTGTGCAAGAAATACCTTAAATCAGCCAATGGTAGAAAGTCCTCATCCATAAGGGGCCTTAGGCTGGGTAAGCTGTATGCCATAAGATGACCCGTAGAAATGTAGCAAATTAAGCATACACTATCTGAGAACAAATTCAATATTATGTGATACATATGTAGAAGACATTTAAAAAACACATACCTTTTAGGCTTACAATCTCAGCTTTAACAACGTAATCTGTATCGGCAATCTGTTGACGATATACACAGTTTTGACTAGGCAGTGCAACGACTCTCGCTTGTTTCTCACTGGTTATGGCAATGAATTGACGATCGGTAAAAGAATCAGTGCTACCCAGTGTCGGACTCATTCGATTAGGATTTTTAGTAGGGGTACCTAAATGTAAAAAAAACACATGAATATTACAAACAAATATTACAATTATTCTTAGATATTTTACCACCACGATTATCGTCTTTCCATGCTTCATACGAGTAAGGAATCAATGCTCCGTTACAGTCCAAAAACGACATAGACAAAATCGAACCTTTAAGACGAAAAATTGGGCCACCTAAAGCATAAAAAGTAAATTTTTAAATCCAATAATTCAAATATATTTTTTTAAATTCATACCCAATATGGAGACAACAACTGGTTGAGCTTTTCGAACATCGCCATCGGGTAATGTAATAGACACAGTTAAAACTGATCCCAGACTTGTACCAACCCAGAGTGTCGGGAGAAGTGTTGATGGATCTTTTAAAATTGAACATAAATAAGTAAAAAAAATAAAATCATAAAATATTTAGCATACCACTTTTCTTCGTATAACTATCGGCAAATGCTAAGCACGTTACCGACTCTGAAGAGATATTCTCAAGACTGGACATTGAGGAGGAACGGGAACGCGAGAATGAGCTATCCAATTTATCTACTCGGCCAGTATAGCGAAAATTAAATCAATACAATTAGACATCATAAAAGGAAGAGTTTATTGTAAATGTGTGTTGTTGTTTATATAGAAGATTGGATATGATTAATTATTCATGTATACAGTAGGATTGTTCGTTTATAGGAGTTAAATAATTATATCAAATGTGTTTAGCGTAAAATTATCATACACTGGATTGTCCAACGAAATTATGCGAATAATTCAAAATGAGCATTAATGGACAATCCATTTAGTTATTCAAAACAAATATTTTTTCTAATTAGATTATTATAATGACAGTATTATGTGTATATGCTTCAATTCAATATAAATCGATAATTATCGAGATTATATCAAAAATGAAGAAGAATAGATTATTGTCAAAATAATAGATTAATTAAAAAATGCATGCTTTAAGCTGGTAAGTTATAGGGAAATGGACAAACTTGTTTTTGTAATTTGCATATAAATTGTTAATGGGGACATTATAGACAAATTGAAGAGGGAATGGAATAAAAAACACTGGGAACCGGAGAAAGATATAAATAAATTGAAAAGGATGGGCCGACGACTTTTTAATAAATCTAAGCTATAAAATGTTTACTCTAATACATCACAACTTTATCATGCTTTTATTTCGGTGCAAAATGTGTACTACGTATGTATGTTCCTAACTGTTTATATCAATTGTGTGTTAAGAAAAATCATTAGATTGTTTGCTAATTGTATATATTAATTTAATTATCTTCTAATATTATATACTAGTACTTTAAATTATATTTACAAATAAATGTATTTTGTCTCTTTTTCTTGCAAGAACAAATTTAAAACTTGCTATTCAATGTACAATAAAAATATTTTTAACATGTATAAAAAAGACTTACTAAACATTGTTTACTAATATTCAATTATAAACAAATATATAATACTAATAATGTTATTAATATTGAAATAGTAAATGATCGGAGACCGACTAAGCTTTGTAAAAGCCCGAAATACTTATCATATTTTTGTATGCGTATATTTAATATATATATATATATATATAAATATATAGAATAAAGTCGCATTTTGAAGTCAATTTATGGCTGAGCTTATAAATTTAAAGTTTCAATAATAAATGTTTTTATGTTTATTTTCGTATTGTGTGAGGATTAAACATGCTTATTGTGCAATTTTTATTGAGAACAGCGTGCCTACAAACATTTGCTTTTCTATGTAAACACCAAAAGCCAGAAGAAGCTTTTTTCTTGTTTAAATGATACATATTAACTAGCATTAATATAAAATTATAATGAACAGATATAAGCGTAGGCAAGAAATAAATGTATATTTTAATAATTTATAGCAAGTACACATAATAAATGTCGATAAACAAAGCAACAATTTTTACGTTCATCACGTAAATAAACGTAAAATAGAAAATATATACAAATGGCTGCAATTTTCATCTGCTCAAAATAAGCAATACACTTATAGTTGGAAATTTTTCGTGCAGAAGAAAATCGCATTATTTTCTTATATAGTAAGTTATAGATAATATTTAAGATGTTTGTAAGAGGACAGAGGAACATCAAGAAGAGCATCACAGTGTTTTTAAAACGAATACAGATTTGGACAGCGAACACGTATTATGTTTATCAAGATACATACAGTTTTTTTATATATATTTATTTTTCTTTGCAAAAAACAGAAAGTGCTGTGATCTGTTTATGTATGTTTACGAACAATTTTAAATAATTAATTTAGTGTTTGAGTTTTAGATAGTACCACATCACAAGGAGGATTGAAGTTGAATTTATGTGTTTCTATGTACATGTATGCATGATGAAAGGGATAATGCGAGGGAGGTGTAGTGTGAAATGATTTTTTTTGAATTACTGTAACATAAACATTTTGAAATTATAGTAATAATGATCGATGAGAAAACAAAGAATAAATGGTGCTGATGTATTCTACAGTGGTGAAATGCATATATTATTCTTTTTCATATTGACCCATTTGTTTGACTTTTCGAAAAACTACTACAAATTATAAAAAAAATACTCATTTTCTTAAAAATTTCTAATAAAATATAGATAAACTTATTAATAATATATAGTTCTAAACATGTACTTGCATATAGACAAACAATATTTGAACATTATTTTTAAATAGTCGCATTTCGAGTTTTTTTTTTCAAAATACATCTTTGAGTAGTTACATTAATTAACTCCACATCGTCCCGACAGGATGTGCATTCCAAATCTTTCACACGTAAACAATGCGTGGACGCGCCAAAAAAATGTTTTGCTCCAAAACATACTCATACATACATTTAGTTTGAGATTCGCACGTTTTAGGTCAGCAAATATTTATGGAGGGAACTGTGTAATTTGTTGGCTGTCTGCCAGCCGTTTCTATGGCATCGCATATTTATGAGCTAGCCAACAATACACGAATTACACACATACATATATATATATAGAGAGACTATTTAGACAGGATGTTCGGCCTCATTCGTATATGGAGCAGGATGTTATTAAGAGGTCTGTGTATTTTTAATATGTTGGTAGATTTTTTTTTTTGGGAACTCTACTTTTGACAATAAAATATTGTCTCCGAATTTTTGTATATTTTGAACCTATAGCTTAGATTGTTTTTTGCTAATTATAAGTAAGGCATAAAAGTTATACGATAATCTAAAAAGCAATAACCAAGATATTACAAAAATATTAATTACCCAAGTTTTAAAATATATATTTTATAACAACAGGTCGTTGACTACCAAATCCTACTACGACTCTTTTTGTTGTAGCGCTTGTGCCACTTGAGCTTTGTTGATTCGGTAAGCTATTTCCTTAACATATTATCTATATGTACAATAGCCACGTTTAATAATAAAATCCTTTTTAAAATGTGACTCATGTTAAGTTTTTTTTAGGTTTAGGATGTAAAATCCCATATAATACAATTAGAGTGAATCCATTAAAAAGTGTAAATGAAGGCAAAGAATACAAATATTAAAAACCGTAAAAAATTAATTCCATTTTCAGAAATTTGGTTTGGATAAAACAAATGTAAATTAGAAAAATCTAGAAATGGGAGAAATGCTTTAATTGATTAAAAATTGAAAACGTCTTTATATTTCAGTTCATTCATAGCTAATTTCAAGAAATTTGATGATGAGAATAAAATTTTGGCGCAGCTCCAAAATTTACACGAAAAAAAAAACTACGTACAAAGAAATAAAATTACTTCCAAATTATATCATAATAAAATAATATATATATTTCCAGAAAGTGTCCTTACCAGCTGTTGTGCAAGTGTGTGTAATGTCTAATGTGTATATATGTTGGTGTGCTTCTCATTGCAACTACATAATAAGTGACCACTACTTAAAACAGAAAAAAAACTAGGTAAGAACTTCACTCAAACAGTCCGCACATTTGTGTCGCTAATAGAATCACGTTTCTATAGATATATATGTTTAAGATGCTTGTCAACGTGCTTTAAGAACTACATACTTTTTTTAGTATAGAATGTGTACAGACAATAAAAGACAGTGAACGTGGTAGCGTTCAGTGAGAAACGAACAAACCGTGTCAAAAAATAAAATAAAAATGACTCCTGAAAAAAGTGTGAAAGAACATTTAATATAGAGTTAAACAATTAGAGTTAGACGCAGAGATTTAGAGAGAAAATAGACAAACAAAGATTTAGGATAAAGGAAAAAATATTAAATAATAAGATACAGAATATTCTACGCTCGAAAAAACACAAGGTTTTGTAGTTGCACGTCCAAAAACAAAGACAACATTGTGATAGATAAATACGGAATACTTGTCACTTTGCTAATGCGGACACAAATGGTACAGTTTAAAATATTATTGTTGTTTTTGTTGCAATTTTACCTATCGTCTGACCACGGTCTGAAATCGATTTTGGAATCCAATTTTATTATAAAGAAGCCATGATTTTGATTGTAGTAATAGAAAAAGAAAAACATTTGGTTAATTTTGTACACTCTTGATTGGTATATATGATTAAGGAATTAAACATATTTTTTGATCGCCTTTGAATATAACTAAAATGAAGATATCTATATATTCTATACATCTCAAACGAAAGAAAAATCATTATGTTTTGATGCGTTGATCTATATATTTATATCTAAAATTCTAAAATAATGTATTGTGAAAAATGAAATGTGATGTTTGAATGAATGAGAAAATAAAGAATAAAACGAATGATAAATGTTATGTTAACGTAAATAAAAACCAAATGTATAATGTTAGTTAGGACATGGTACTACCAAAACTGCAATACTGTCGCGTCATTAGAAGATTATGCGACAGTGGGGCCATCTGTGGTCGACTGATTGACATGTCCTCTCCGTACGATGCAGTGGACAGACATTTTTGCAATTTCTTCCCACCTTGAGACCGAGACTTTCGCATTGACTCCGGTAACGTAGATTGTGAAATCACCGCACCACCTCGACGTATTGGGCTGCCAGTTGCCGCTGCGTTGCCGATACTAATGCCCGCTCGGTCTTGGATCGCCGTTGCAGATGTAGTTGGTCCACAAAGTCCATTCATCTGAGCGGTTAAAGTTTAAGAAAACAAAAATGTGTGTGGTGGATATAAAAAAGAATTGATTTCTTGTTATTTCATCATAAAGAAAAATTGTGTTTTCTTATTATATTTACATTTTATGGTAAAACCTATAAATGGAACAAAACTAATAAGAAAAAAAGAAACCAAAATTTTTTCTTTTCATTTTGTAAAAAAAAAAAAAAAAAAACTGTACAAGAACATCTACAATAATGATTATTGCACTGCTCTATGGATTGAATCCCTAGGATTTCACAAGTTCGTGAGTGTATTGTCAAGCATATATGGAGATGCGGCTGTGGCACTATTAAAAACTAGACAATCTATAATATATAATGCTAGCGTTTAAAGCCCCAATTAAATGGCTGCCTAGAACATTTAGTATGCATATTTTGCAAAATAAATTTACTTCAATAACATGTATACATATTATGCTATAAAACACTACAGTAGCTTCTGTGGTTGGTTTTGGCAAAATATACAAGTCAATAATATATTCGAACATAAACGCAATTACCGAGAAGCTCTCCGAAAAGAAATTTAAGGCAGTTTTGATCATCATCCATATCGGATGAACTCTTTTATTGCGGGTGTACGGAGCATGAAAACAGAAAATTGAAGAAAATGGAATGGATTGTGTGTTTGTCCTGTATATAATACTTTGTCGATGTACATTTGTTTGTATATTATATTGTCATATTATTTGAGAAATTTCATTAAGCCACCGTACAAAAATGCACAATATATACTTTGCACGAGCGACAGGACACTTTGAAAGCCAGCACACATATTTATATCAAAAAAAAAAACAGAATAAGCATAGTCTTAAAGCTAACAAAAACAAAATAAAAAACATTAGGAAAACGCTAAAACAATAAACCAGATGATATGTTATATATAATTTTGAAAGATTTGAGTCAAACCATCACCAGAAGCAAGTGAGAAAGTGTCGCTGAAGTGATCCTAAGTAAATGCATATTAATAAACTTCAATAAATTTAGCTTGTTATTAAGCTTAATACATTGCTTGAAGAATAATTTGTTTTATATTCAATAACATTGAATTAAATTAAATTATAAGAATCATTCTATAAATTTGCTTAAGTTTATTTTATAGTTTTATAAATTGTTCTTAAAATTTAATTCGTCTCGGGAAGTTGTTGTTAAATCTAAGAACAATTAGCACAGTATATATTTCCAATGAAGAAATAATGAGATTTGAGTTGATTCTGTTCAACTTTCAACATTTTTTTAAATATTATTATATGAGCAGGTTGTTCGGAAAGTATGTTACAAGTTACACTCAATACATTTTTTTTCAAATTAATTAAATAAATAAAAATGAATACAGAATAAATTCTAAAAGTATTATAGATTACGATTTTAGAATAATATCTGTAAGTTGATAATTATATTATTGATGTGTGGTATCCAAATTTCGTTAATTTAATTACTCATACTTTGCGAACTACACTTTTTATATTCCTTTAAAACACACAATAAAACATTTCACAGATAACTGGATAACTTTGAATTGTGTTTTTGGTTTTTGTTGGAATTTTTGTTATTATGAATTAATTTTAAAATTCGAAATAAAATAAAAAAGATTTTATTGTACACACGCTTGTAAAATTATATTATTTCAAACGGAATTCTAATGCTTAGTTCTTAATATAATTGAAAATTCTAACCACTACTTCAAAATCGCTACCATAAATCTCTAGTACATACAAAAAAACAGGACGTGATCATTGTACGAATCATTAGGAAAACTATGAATATTAGTTATAAAAAGTTTTTAAAAAGAAAACGATTTGTAAAGGATTCGGAGATTTATAAATAAAAAAGCACACATTCAATATATTATATATTAGTAATTATTTATATTATATGAATAGAAAAAAGAGTAAACGTACCAGTCCTGCGCCCCCTTTCTTATTTTGAGAAGTCTTATCTGTCTTTAAAATATTGAATTAATTTTAAAAAGCGCAACTAGGGTCAGATTAGGCAAGAGTGCTCAGTATTGGTAATATTACCCTATATTTCAATTCAGTAATTTAATTTCAATTTAAATCGTTTTCTTATTTGGCTTGCATTATTAAAAATGTACGGATAAAAAATCTAAATCGTTGTTTTTTCCTACAACAATACGTATTGGCAAGAATAAAATACACATTCTGCTACATGTTTTCTATGTAATTTTATCTTTAATACACTATATGGTAAAGTTTTCGTATGTAATACTTGTTAAATAAAATACGCTGCGTACTAATTATGGATTTAATTCTACCATTTCAAACTGCCTATCTTAATAATTTTTTTTTAATGGTGGACTAAAATTAAATGAACTTAAATGAAAACGGGAGAGCAAAATAAAACGGTTTAATGATGCTGTAAGGTATTCTTTTCGATTTGTTTCGTTTCTGAGTAATCGTTTTCAGTGAGATATCGCTAACATCACGATTTACTGTTGACCTTGTATGTTTTCTTGGGAAATTTAAAATTTCACTTAATATTAAATTAATTATTTAATAATCCCAAGAAAACATTACAAAACCCAAACAGCTTTATGTATGGGAAAACGGGATACGAATACAAAATTGCTGATTGTTACACAACTCGCAGTAAATACTTACTGAAACGTCTGATCAGGTTGCCCGCGAAGAATGACGATGCTTGATCCTTATCCGATCGTGATCGTAAATCACGCATTTTCGTTGAATCCTGACGAACATATTTAATGTTGGGCACCGACAAGAGTCGCTGATCACGCTTGTCTTTCTTTTTTGTACGTGGCGGTGGCATTGGTCGGTCAGCCTCATCGAATAATGGTAGTTCTGAAGGTCGTGACAGTCGGGCTCCATCTAAATTGGTCGCTAATGATCGAACCACAGACTCGTCTGAAAAATCCACTCGTTTGGATGGAAACGCCTGCGGCTGTGACATTGTTCGTTGTTTACGTTGTTCAGAGTCTGTTTGTCGTAAGTCAATGCCTTGTAATATACTCTTCGGGACACTCTGTGCACAACCTTGAGCAAATTGTGACTGAACCTCTGAAATACTTGTCGGTTCGGACTCCTGATCGGAATTACTGGCTGTGTTATCCTGACTCGTACCGCCTAGTATTTCGGGCGTTAAGGGCTTATTTTCTAGGTCAGCGATACTTTGAACGATATCCTTTTCTAGTTCAACTAAATAGTCGGATTTATCTGAATCAACTGTTTCGGAATTCGATTGTGAGTCTGGTGATATTTCAACAGGCGACAATGGTGTACCCTCAGTTGGACCGTAATAAAAAATTGATCCACGCTTTCCACTGTCTCCGAATGTGTTTGTGAGCTTCATATTAACTTTGCTTATTTGACGTTTTAGATTGAAACCCTTCCACGATGAAGATTTTCGGCGTGATTGTGACGCCTCCATGCGCAAACTTTCCTCGGGCGTGATGACGTCTTCTTGAGTGGGTGTCAGACTTTCGTCGGCTTCGTTTGCCGGCGATGGTGGTCGAGAGTTACTCATCTCGGAATCAGGAAATGAGCCTATTTTGCTTGGACTACTTGAGAGATCGGGTAACTAGAGTGAACGGAGGCAATGAGAGGAGAGTTATGTGAGTTCTTACATTACGTTTAAGGAACTTGTGAAAATTGCAACAGGTGATGATTTTTGAGCGATTGTATAACGGGTACAATAATTTATTTAAAAAAAATGGTCTTTTAGAAACAAAATTCAGGAACGTGCTAAAATGCTGGAACCGAGAAACCTTTGCACGGAACTTGACCACAGCAAAAGGTTCGTCTGCTAGTCAATTAAGGATTGCGGTAATTTCACTTTTTTCTCTCGGATTTTATTTTTATAATTGTATAATTATTCTAAAAGCGTTTTGCGTGATTCTCTAATTAACCTGATGAATGTGGTGTTGCGGTTGTGCAAACTGGTAGTATTGTGGTGTAGGTGGTGGCGGCTAGATCCCAGAAGGGGGGCACTCCAGAAAAAGTATTTATATACATTGAACTTATTCCATTGGTGATGACACTGATTGAGCGCTCAGTTAAATATTAATATAGAAGGTTACAAGTTGCAGATGAAAAATACAAATTAAGCTTGAGTTTGAGTCAAATGCTTTAATAATGTCTAAAAATACCAATATCGTGCTGGCTTTGTTAAGAGCTAATGAATATTTGATATCTTCACAATATTTTAAATGGCCAGAAATCAGAAACTTTACTGTTTGAATTTATTTTAAAGACAGGACATAGATGATTTTTTTTCCAAGATGTAGGATAATTAGATTCAGGCAAAACCAAATCACTACGCAGAGTTGAGGGAATTGATTGAACCGATGAAAGATAAGTGCTGGTGTAATAACATTAAATTCCGAGTAATTATCTTTCAATAAACCCAAGCCTTTTATTTGTTTTCCATAGTTTCTCCTACGAATTCTGTGTTAAATGTAATAATCTGCTGCTCAATGTCATAGGTGTTATAAATCGACTGGAAGTTCAGATTATATAAACGTCTGCCAGAGCTTTCCTAAGGTCTAATGATTTAAAATCTTGATAATATAAGTCCTCTTTGGACTCATTGATAACTAAATCAATGCAAAGAAATATTAATGAATGGTAAGATATCCTTATTTGATTGCTATATTTAACATTACAATTAGAAGAGGATATAAATTAGTCATTAAATGGCTGCAGTGAAGTAAGTAGGAGCAAAATGGTTATAATTAATATAAAGATCAAAGTTATTCCAAAATATAAATACAATATCCCGCACTGAGATATTTAACAAGTCTTGATTGAAATCACCCATAATAATAACATTTGTATATTCAGAAGTTATGTCAGCAATTTCAGACTGAAGTGAGGAGATATCAATAACTTTAGGTGGCCCATAGAAAACACCTATTAAAACTGTGGTATTTTGGTACACTATTTATACAAACAGATATTCGGTGGCATTGACTTTAAAACAATTTTTTAATTAATTCCGCGACTTATGTACATTGCAACGACACCGCCACGCTTCATGGGACGATAATTACGCAGCAATTTATATCCATCTATTTCAACAGTTTATTTGAAGTTGAGCATTTTAACCACCTTTCTGATACCCCAATAACGCGAAGACAACTTGGTGCAAACACTCTACGAACTTCGTCAATCTTATATGCCTTTCTACTCTATACTACCACCATTAATATGTGTAACATTGAAATAATCCATATAATTCACATGTGATCGCAAATCTGCAGAACTCATACTCTAAATTAACTCTTGTTGAGTTAATAGAAATCTAAGTATTATTAAACCGTAGAACCCCTTGCCTAACACATAAAATTAAATTTGTCAACAACGCCTCTCAGACTGGCTATTTTACATAAAATGTATTCAAATCTTTAAAAAATAAACCAACGTCTCATAACAACTTGATTGAAAGATCTATTATAAAAATAACCATTTTTGAAAGAACACAACGCGACGCCACGACCACACAAATATTTAAATGTCTACATATCTGAACACTCTGCTTAAATGTTAAATTCCAGCAAAACAAGAAATAATTAAACAAAAAAATATTAACACTACGGAGCGACACTACGGCGAGACAGACTCCCTAATGTATTGTACCACCTCAAACTCTATTAAATCTATAACGCATCGCACACGTGTCTGAATACATCAAATCATGTACCTGGATGCAATCATCAAATTAAATTAATTATAAACGTTGCATTAAAAGAATCATCCTCGAATTAAATTATAAGTGGACTTATGTAGACAAATTCTGCTAATAAACAATATGTTCGGCATGAATATTTAATTAGGCGTGAAAAGGAGTCTGTTCGCGCTATATGTGTGTGCAATTTGACACCGTTCTTGTGTAGTGTACGATTACAAATTACTTTGCCATGGCGACAAATCATCCCTGTGCTGTGTGCAAGCAAATCTGTATAATGGTACATACGTAGTATATATTATATAAGTATGTATGTACATGGGTTTGTATGTAATGCGTATGTTTTATGTGCTCCGAGTGAATAAATACAGTCCACATTATTTATACCTATACGTTTTGTGTGTGCGTTATTGAAAAGCGCCCTTTTATTAGCACAAAGAAAATAAAATCACAATCAACTATTTAATCCGGTGCTGAAGTGTGTAATATTAAACTACATCGATGTCTTTTTAGAGGGTAAAGCGCCTAGTATTTCTATTTATTAAACGAAGCTTCCGAGAGGTCGAATGAAGGAAAACAATTACTTTCTTATATTTAGTAATTATTAAGTATAACGTTAAATAACACTATAATTTAATTTCTTTGAGTATACACTTAAAAAATATAATTTATTTATAATTTTGATGCTGGAAAAAATCAAATACGCATATTAAACATAAAAACTCCTTTATTTCTATACTATCTGCAAATATGAATTTCTATCACTAAAGGAAAACATATATTATATGTTATATACAATACATACATTTTATTATCTGAATTGTTATCAAAGTGTTTGGGTGCTGCATTATACATATATACAGGTATTTTCATGTATGTATAAGGTAATAAGTGTTTCTCTAAATAGCATCTCTCCGCCCAACGTCTATTGTCTGACAACCGCTGACCGTAAGACGACAAACACATTATCGTTTTTAGCCAATTTAATCTCCACATAAATATGTTTCGTATCGCAGGATTTATCGCAACTACTCGGATTAGCTCACCTTTGGTGAACAAACAGCAAAAAAACATATTCAACAACAAATGGTTCGAGTAAACTATGGCACTTATACAAACTTATATTTGGTGTTAAGTGACTATACATTTTTCTAAGTATTTTATAGACATACTGGAAATCTATATAAATATCATTGTCAATATGAAATGAAATACAATACGATTTAGAGATTTTATTCCTTTTTTAGGCACTTTTTTTAATTTTATTTCATTTTATATATACATATATATATATGTTATATATATAAATAAACGAAAATTTTTTTGAATTATATATTTATAATGTATTTGTTTTAAATATTGCCTGGAAATGAGTATCCTTATAGCTGGTACACATTTTGTTTGCCAAAAAGAATAGGTTCTCTAACTCTAACGGCTATATATATTATTTATTGGTCAATTGAAAAAATATATAATCAATATTATAACAAAATCGTGTTTTCAGGTTTACTTTATCTAATTTTGTGATTAAATTATACAGACAAATTGTATCAAAAAAGAGCTGCAGGCCATTATTCTGATATATGTTATTATTGAACGAAAATTGTTTGGAAAAGAAGACAATTTAAAGCTTAATTCGACGACTGGGATATATCGAAACTTAAATTTGATCGAAACTGCCTATAAAAACAACCGAAAGTAATGGTCGCGTCATGGTATTGATTAGCATCAGAAATCCTTCTCTGGATGTCTAGGAGGGACCCATTCTCAAAGTGTGTTCAGACAATTTCAAAACGGACTTTTGGAGGGTCGGCTCCAAAAGTTTGGTCATAGTAACAGTACTGTCCGATTGTTGTCGTACGATTTCAAGCGATAAATCCAATTTTATTAGAGGACAAGCAGATAATAAATTATAATTTTTAAAATAATAATAATTTTCCATGAATGAACAATTTAATATTATCTCTTTTGAGTAACTGTACGTAAGATTAGATAAAAACTTTATATGTTGAAGTTGTAACTTACATTAGAACGCATCAAAATAATTTTAAACATTTTAAAGAGAAAGCTTTGCCACTTATTAATTCACCACCATTTGCCAAAATCGTATTATAGAAAAAATAGCGGCTATTTTAATAGCCATTACGAAAGTCGTCCAATTTTTACACTGTTTGTTACTAGTAAATTTTGATATTCTTTTTTATCAAAAATGTAGTTTATTAACATGCAAAAAACCTTAATAAAGTTTTTTTTTAAAGTGTCATGAAAATAGATCGAGCGGTTGCGGATATTGTTGTATATTTAATGGGAATGGGACTTTCCTGCAAAATGCGTCATTCGAACGTCACGTTGAAAAAAGTCATTTGAAATGAAAACAAACAAAAATTAAATATCTTGAGATATGGTGGAGACCAGTTTGAAAAACAAGATTTTTCAGAAAACTCGTTTCAAGATTTGGTTAATGATTTTTTCGTGTTATTATTTTCAAATTCAAAGTCCAGCAAAAGTTGATCATCAGTATAAAACAGATATTGATTATTTACCCGTTGCAGTTGATAGAATCTAAAATCGTTTGAAGAAGAAAAAAAAGAAGAAGAATCTAAATCTATAATATGTCACACGTTTCAGCGCTGAACAAGTGAAAACAGATTATTGTCTGTTATGGCAATTTATTTATTTAATCCTTTTTTTCTATAGATCTATATACGAGTACACATAACATTGATCACATTGCCTCAGTGTATAACGATTTACTGAACAACACCGCATATAATATATTCTCAGGGGATCTTATTATCGAGTATAAATAGCTACCCTTATAATATATAAACACATATTTTGTCATTATATGACCCACAGACAAAAATCACCCTTTAATAATGTAATTTTACACCGATTTTATATGTACTAATTATATCATTAAAAATAAATGCATATGTTCATAATGAAGTTAAGGGCAGTTGTTCTATTTGAATAGTAGTTCTTCTTTTTAGTATATCATATTAAACAGCCATTCATGCAACCGGGGTAAGACGGCATTAGGTTTACTTTTGTCATTATATCGCAGATAGTTTAACAAGAAATTTAATAACCACTGTGATACAGGATGTTTAGAAAAATCATTTTGAGATAAAATTGTTTATAAAGATAATGCGAGTAATACTTGCCAACATTTATCCTTTTGGTACGGGTAAAATTCGGATTCGGACGCCAACCGTCGGCGAGTGCAGACGTGTTTTTATGTGTGCGCAAACCGAATTTTGAGCGCGTTGCTTATT
>JANSTU010051142.1:0-21159 GCA_027564075.1 Bolitophila hybrida
TCGCCACTGCTATTTATCGCAGTATTAGATGACGTCCTTGTAGAGGCGTTGAGCACTAGTGGTCGCGGCATTCAATGAGGCCTGTACGACCACCTTCAGGACCTTGAATACGCTGACGATGCTTGCTTTTTAGCACATCCTCACGAAGATGTCGACTCAATGCTGCATAATCTTGCGATTTCTGCAAGCCTAGTCCACCTTCGGATCAACGCAAAGAAGACGAAGGAAATGCCCATCCAACTCAACGCTGAACCCGTTGAGATTGTTGATAAATTCTGCTACCTCGGAAGCTCGAATGTTGATGGAGGCACAGACATTTACATCTGTGCCCGAATCAAGCTCAGCCTTTGCGATGCTCATCGTCGTCTGGCGCTCCACTCAGCTGTCAAAACGAACGAAGCGGAGACTGTTCGACTCCAACGTCAAATCGGCCCTTTTCTACGGTTGCAAAACGTGTAAAGTGACCTCTGCTCTGACCAGGAACACTTTTGTCAACCACTGCTTGAGGCGGATCTTGTGTATTAGATGGGCGGAGGTAGTCTCCAATACTGAATTGTGGAGTTCGACGGAGAAAGAGGCAGTGGATCGATCACACCTTGCGGCGCGGTTCGAACAACATTGCAGCTCATTGCAATGGAATCGGTAGACCGAAAACGACGTGGAGGCGCACAGTCGAACGATAGCTGGGAGAAGCTCAAACGAACTGGACGGCCATAAAGGCTTTGGCGGTCAACCACGTCCAGTTCCGCACATTTTTTGCTGAATTCCTATGTCCCGAATAGGCTTCACAGGAAAACAATTATTTATACTTTTTGTTTCAATATAACCCGAACAACAATTCCGTATCTTAAATAGTATTTATGCAAGTATTTGTATTTGTTGCTGATGCCTATGTCCCGAATAGGGATCAAAGGAATTTATATATATATATTTTTTATTGTAACTTTTGAGAATATGCTTTTTATTTAAAAATCAAAAGAAAAACAAGTGAAAAATCTTAATCTACAATAAAATAGAAAGAAGCACCTGCATCTGATTCCAGGAGAGATTTTATGAGAAATATTCAATACATTTTTTTGTGGCCTGTGCTTCTTATCGAAACTATTTATGAATTTAATTTTATTCAAAGTTAATTTCGCGATAAAAAAATATGTACAAACAGAATTAATTATAATACAATATACATGTGCTTATATATTGATAACATTTTTCTTTTGATAAGGAATAGAAAATCGTTATAATTATAAATTTATATTTTTAATGTATATAAATCTTTTTTACTCTTTCACATACACGCAAACACACACACAATATATATAACATAATCCGCCAAATCGATGTCATCGTGCTCCTTTGCTATATCTGTACACACAGAATTTATAAAACACACATTTATGCATTTATAACAATGTGATTATTCTATTTTATCTGTTCCTTATAAAGCATCTATGCATTGATGCTGGGGGATGATTACTCTGTGCAACCTGCTTATATACAAAACGCACAAAAGAGTGAGGGTTGTTTGAAGTATCCGCGCGCTCTCCGATTGTTTGCTGAAAGAGACGCTTAACTGATTGTCCGATGATGATTTACTTTCTCTTTATATATATATGTATAGGTATATCGCTCAGGTGCGTGCTTCTCGTTAGCGTTCGGCAGTTATCTGATTGCAATGATTTTACGTTGCTACCCTTTTAACCGAGGCTGTCTGCCTAATCTGAGCACATTATTATTGACACACACACACACACATATACATTCACGCACTTCATCTGCAATCTATTTAAATTGATATGTACTTATGTTATGGGGTTCTTATTTTAGTTAGTTTAACTCTGGGTGCGCATCATTTACTTCAAGCGTGACTCTTTGCATTTGAACGAGTGTGCATGTGCGGGGGTTGTTTGTGTTTGAGCTTTTCGAGATGTCTATCTTCACTCGGATGAATACACCGCATTTTTCGAAAAAGGGTTGTTGTCTTGTCTGATCCAATATATACATAACTGGTCATTAGCGTTGTGATATTCTAATTAGGGCACTGCTAATCTGTGTACAAGCTACAGGGATATTTTGCATAATAATAATTAGAGAATAACCTCTCTTGCAGGTGTTTTAAATAATTCTATACAATTCCTATTGTTTCTTTCAAGCTTAGAAGACAGTACAACAACGGAAAATATACGAAATAAGAAACTGTTACGCTAAGCCAATTTCCGTCTTAGCGCCATAAGTCATTTTTGCCATTATGTTGCAGCTGTGTGTGTACAGCTGCATTTATATTCATGGCGCCCGTTTTTATGCCATCCGCCACCACCTCAACAACAAAAAAGGAAATTTAATTGTGTATACTGCTTTTAATTTTTTTATTATATGAAAAAAAAGTTGCGGTGTTAATTTCATCCACCTTTTTTGACAACCGCATACATCTCGAATTTATATTTCTAAAGAGGTGAGCGGATTAAGACGCGCGAAGAAGTCGTGGTATTTACATTTTTATAGACTCTCCGACCGCATTTCGTTCACCATTAATTTATTAAATTATTGTACGCGGATCCGCCCATTTTGTATGTGCATCCGAACAGATCACCATAAATGAGACTCGATCTCGATTTTATATTTGTTAGACATGCACACACACACAAATATCTATATATCGTAAAAAAATAAATAAATATTTTACCACCCAATAAAATTGTATTGACGTGTCCGAGCGATCGCTGAAAAACAATATGCAACAAAATAAAGGATAAGGCGCGCTCGACGGCACGAAATTATGTTACTTAATATACATAAGCTTTTGTGCGTCCCGCGATCATTCGTGAGCGTCTTCAGTGGGCATTCATGGACCACCTTGCACCAAATTAGCATCATTTACGTATAGAGTCTTGTAATAAATATATATTTTTTTATATACTATTGCCATGGAATTATCGCGGCGAAATGAGACTCGCACACCAACAACAAAAACATTATGTCGATCTTATGAAATATATAAGATACGTCGTTGTCGTTTCGACTTGGTATATTCATATGCGCGACAATATATAAAAAGTCTATAAAAGGGATTACGATAAAAAAAACTTTAGCCTTTAGTACTGCATATACAATATATATATATATAGATATAACAGAATTCGACACTGCGACTTTTGTCGCTCGACAAAATTGTCAAGACGCACATTTAGACAATTCGTATATACGCGCATTGTGAGACGAACGCGCACATTTACCTGTCAATCGATCGCACGATTAACGTTTTTAAGGGAGTCTACTTACACACGGGTTTTATAATAGAATATGTATATTTATTTATCGTGAACATTATTTCGACATTACTCACCCTGTCGTCAAGGAGTTACTCCACATGATGACACGAGCACGGGTGGTGTCCCGGTTGTACTGCGTCTGTAAATTATTGGGAATTAGGTTTTTTTCTATTTATATGAAAAGAGATTATATGTTTGCGTTTATCGGATGCGGTAATGGAGTGGAATTTGATGAACATTCAAATTTGTACAGACTTTTTTGTATGGATTTATCTTGTTTGTTGAACAAGGTATTAATAAGAATTTTAGATATTTATAATATAATACATTTTATATAAGAGAGTCTTGCAGTACGTATAATATTAATAAAATTGGTAGGTAAACCAATCTGTGTTGTTTTGGTAAAATATAATCCTTTTAGATTAACGTAATTTTTTTATCACCAAACACTTAATACAATTTGGCCCACAAAATATTTCAAGTGATTTGTGGGAAAACGCAATTTCTGAGAGATCAGCTTCACTTTTTTTAATGTTAAGAATACTCGCTTTTTGCAGACCATCTCATGATAATTATCAGATGTAAATCATAATTTATTGGTTCCAGCGAAAATTACGGCCAAGTAAATAAGCATCACATTGGAAAATTTGTAGATTATAATTCAAAGAAAACAAGTCGTAGAAAAAAATCCATAGAAAAAAATCGTAGAAAAATAATTCGTAGAATACAATTAATTATAAGAATATTCGTAGAAAGTCAATTTATAGAAAATAATTCGCAATACGAAACTGACAACTAGAAAAAATATGATATGTCAATATAGCATCTGACCTGTTCTTTTTATTCAAATAACTCTAAAACATGATAAAAACACATATTTAAAATGATTCTACACTTGTCTTTCTATGAAATGTTTTTCGACGAATTGTATTTCTATGAATTGTATTTCTTCGAAGAATGGTTTTCTATTAACTGTTTTCGATGAATTGTATTCTACGAATTGTCTTTCTATGAATTGTTTTCTAAAAATTGTCTGTATACCTGTATACAGTAAGTTAAACTGGGCATGTCATATAAAATTGTTGAAAGCAAAAGCGAACAAGCAAATGATCTAGAATTCATGAAACAACCTACAGAAAAATAGGGGAACAGAACAAAACATATGCTTACTTTTCTCTCAGTAATTAACTGCCGCAAGATATAAACAACACTTTTGTATGCATAAGTGCATAAATGCATATCCACCTTCGAAACTAAAGAAACTATTTACTAAATATCAGTAAATCGTTTTCTTTATATCAAAATAAGAAACATTTACAACTAAGCCAATTTTTATTTTACAAATAATAATAGAATTAGGAAATAAAGAATTAACAAAAAATATCCTTGATTTTATAAATGCACTAAAAATAAATAGAAATCAATTATTTGCATGTATCATGATAATATTTACTGAATATTTGTAAATAATGGTATAATTTAAAAACACATTTGCATAAATTATTATTATTGTTGGTGTAAATTATGAAACTGTGCAATGAATTATGATATTTTTTCTTGATTTCGAATCATTATTAATTTAAATAAAATTCATTCGTTATTTTCTTAAATTCGCTAAACCACAAACATATATAAACCCATAATTCAATCAATCCAGAAACATAAATGTGAACTTCAAGAAATAATAATTTAATTGAAATGTTAAATTCAAATAAAAAACAAAACAAACCTTGATATTAATAAAAAATCTACGTAATTATAAATTAGTTTTATTTATAGGTTCGGTCATTTATTTTAAACTGTTTTATTTATTTTTGGAAATAGTGATCTGTATCTTTTGAAAACTAGCGTTGGAAAAACTAACTTTTGAAGTTAGGGCAATTTCAACTCAGCCTCACACTTTCTAGCTCAGTCAAACGTATAAGTTATCCCATTTCAATGGAATCAAGTAATGGTCACAAAGGGTGAAATTCAGTCAAACTCGAAAACGAGATATCCTGCTTCAACAATGAGTTCTTTATATCAAACATATAATATAAAGCTATAATAATAGTAGAAAAGCTCTCTCAGTTTGCCTAAACAGTCAATGTAACGAAAAGTACACTTTAGTCACACTGTAGGTGATTTTGGAAGGTTATTTGACATCTTGTTGAAGTTTGTTACGGAAATTGGCTTTCGGTAACACAGGACTTTCTTAATAGATGAAGAAGCTTGGCAGACGCTTACAGAAAAGTAAGACAACGGAAGTTTGCTAGCGTTTTTTTCAGTTTTCGAAACAATTCAAAGAAAAAAGAAAAAAGAAGGTTTTGAAGCGGCAATAGGCTTCGTAATGACATACAAACTTAAGAAGCTATTTTATTACAGTTAGTATTATTAAATGTAATAGGATAATTATTGAGAATTTAAGTTATTGTGTCATAGTGGACAACGCATTGTTTACGATTGAAGACGTAGTTTTTAATAAAATTTACAGCAGTTTTATGAAAATTTAAATTTGTATGCGTTTTGGCAAGAAGTATTTTATGATTTACATTATCAAATGCTTTTGAAAAGGCAAGGAGAACTAATACAACAAGTTTTATCTAAATTATCTAAATTAATATCATGAGTTATTTTTAAAATGAAATTCATAAATTAAATTATTAGATGTATTATATTCAACTATTGGATCTTTCATAAGAATTTCAAGGACTTTACAATTAATTAATCTTTTTTCTTAGGTTTAGTTAAAACTTTAGGGTTTTTTCCATATACCAGTAGAAAGTAGAAGTAGTAATTATAGTGTTAAAAATGCGAGTTATAATTGGTGAAATTGAAGGAATGAGCATTCTCCCGAAAATATCGAGAGTCCAATTGCTTTAATTTTGATTTAAGTTTTAAAAAGTCAATAAGAAAATCAATAATTGTAAAATGACTAAATGTAAAAAATAGATCGATCTGGTGTAACATTTAAATTATTAATAATATCAAATTGAGCATTATATATATATATATATATATATAAAAAGGAATGTATGCCGTTTCGCCGAAGGCTTGTTACTTTAATTTATCCTTTAAATTGAATAGCGCGATTTTTTTTATTTCAACACAAAGTACATGTGAACTAAATGAACTAAATGTGTAAAAGTTTTGTACTTAACACAAGCGGCTAAAGAGCTATTTGGTGAAACGGCATTCGGCGAAACGGCATTTGGCGAAATGGCCATATACCTAAAAAAAGCTGTACACTTTAAAATATTTGTTAATTGCCTCTATCTTCCATTTGTGATGAAAGATGTAATTTGATTTGAAGTGTATTTTTTCAACCTTTTATTTTGTATTAAACATTTTTCCCCCTCTCTTCACAATATTCAAAAAAAGTTTATATTTTTTAACCATATCCCTCATTAAATAGGACATTTCATAGAACTAACTTTTATGGCCTGCTCGCGAAATGGGTATTAGCCAAACTATACTTTTACTATTTTCCTAATATTATCTAAACAAAAAAGTTTTCCTATATGAGTTTTAACAGTCGCATAATCCGACAGTTTCGAATTAGTGAAGCGTCGCCTACGCAGTGTACAAACTCTATCCCGGTCACCGACAGTTCTTGAGGATACAGATATTGAAACGTCTGCGACTCAGAAAAAGCCTACCAAGTCGCTCAAACTTCCTCCTATCATGAAACCGTGAGATATGCTGCTATAAAACTATATAACTTCCGATTTGGTTCTCCAACTCCAAATGTTAAATAAACAACAAAAAACAATCATCATCATGCCGTCGAGTGCCGAAATCATCGAAATCATCATAGAAATCTATAAACCTTAACCGTACACACTTGCGAAACTTTTCTCGACAAAGCGAATTGCAGAGAATTCAGTCGCGAAGTTGACCAACGTTTTCTCAACCACCTCTTTCTGAGCTATCAGATAACACAAAATAGCAGATCCAACGCGAATGCGAATGAAATTGTTCATCCAAAAGTACGTAATAAAATATCCATTAAATGTTTTTATAAACATAAAAATATTTTTTATTGTCTATAAATTTAATAAGAAAGCAAAATCTTTTTTTATTTTTTTTTAATTTAATGGACGTCTTGAATACTGGCGCACTTTTGCTTTTATGTTGGCCATAATATTTTGCACAGTTCTGTTACTTTGTTACTGGCTCTGTTCCATTTTTTCTTAAAATCTGCGCCTTGCTATTGGCTGTTTTCTTTTCCTTCTTCAATTTTTTTTACCAATGCTCAATTTTAATTAAACGAAGTTCAGGAGTGTAAGGGGATTGCCTTTTTTTGGTACAAAGTCCACGTTGACCACACTGACAAATTGCTTGCCAAACCAAATATTTATCGCCAATTTTTTTTTTCCTTCAGGAAGGTTTTTGAATCGAAACTTTACGTAAAATTGTGGTCCAAAACAAGACACGCATTTTTTCACATACAATTTTGTACAGCTCTTTTGATCTTCGTATTCCTGTCTTTTTTTGTTTCTCATTCTGTTTTGCCATTTTCTCTTTCTTGAATGTGTTCATGTTAATGCGTTTTTCACACGTTGCACCATTGTTGCACTGGTTTGGTATTTCTTTGCCACTTCTCGTATAGAAGTTTCCCTCTTCTTTAAGATTGTGTTGACGATTTTTTCTCTAATTTAGAGTCCCGTGGACCTGACTTTTTCTCAGACCCAAGTTTCCGATCCAACGTAAGGGTCTCGTTGTACCGTTTTATCACCCTTCCTACTGTGTGGGGTCTCACTCCAACATCTTTTGCTTTCATCCTATAGCAGCGTTTATAATTTTCTAAATATTTGCGCACAATTTCTTGACGCTTTGCTATTTGTGAATTAACCATTTTTGTTTTAAAGAAGACCCAAAACTGACAATTGTTGATACTTTCAACGGTATTTTATAACCTATAATTTGGTTACTATGGTTACGTGCCTTGTATGCGCAGTTAATTTTAATTTTAATTTTAGCGTTGAACAATTTCATTCGGTACACTCCTTAGACCACTAGCGCTAAAGCAGATATTGATTTTCCTATATGGCCTCGTGCACAAGCACTACAAAGCGAATTGGTCAGAATATTGGGTTCATTTTTTATATCCAGCTCGAACGTTATTTTGAAAAATGGAAGATCATCGGTGAAAAACTAAAGCCGTTTTCTTCCCATACAATCGAAGAACAAAAGTGAGTGAGCTATACACTGACCTATCTTGGCCAAAACATTTCATGGTAGAATCATATCTCAGAATCCTAGTCCTAGATGAAATTCAAACAGTCACTCACAGATAAAAGCGCCGCTAAACTCTGAAGTACCGTCTACTATATATACAAAACTATTGTTATAATAAAAGCTTTAAAAAAAATTGTCTGACTTCTTAAAGTTCAAATAAATTTTATATTTATTTATATATATTTTGCCAAAGTGTAGTTATTACTTATTGATTTAAACGGTCCGCCATCCTAAAATACCAATTTAGCAATACATATTTATTTCAGTATACTGTATATGTATTTCCTCACCCACACCGTGAAATATTGATTATATTCCAGTCAAGGTCGCATCGTTAATGATACAAGGTACTAACTTTGCAAATATTTTCATTGGATACAGGGACTCGACTACTGCTGAAGCTCTTCAAATAAGACATCAAAATCGAATCCGTATCGATTTTAGAGCTTAATCTAAAGCTTCGCATCTGCGCGCGCGATTGTTTAATCGTAATAATAATTTAGTACGATGTTTATTAGTATTTTATATACATAATCGTATATATCTGAATATATATATGTATGTGTATATAATTGTATATAGAATCAATATTGCCTCTTCGTTTATTTCGTAAACACGTTTATAGCAAGAATAATAAATATATATACTACATTAAAAATTAAACGCACAGACCAAAAACAAGCAAACGTGCGATATTTCATCAGCTTTTTTGTGTCTGTGGCACAAAATGCTATATATAATATACATTCTACATTTATATTCAAGCGTTTTGGCTTGCGCACGCGTTTACGCGGACATTCGATAAGCGGACACTCCGTAAGCCTTTGGTTTTAAAATAATTTTGCATAAAAAAGGATTTGTCTTGCGAACGTGCCATAAATAACATCGTGAATTGCACACACAAGCTCTTCCGTTTGCAGATATTTTGAAAAACAAACTCGATTCGTTTAAAGCAGTTTTATATACCATATCATACATACATATATGAGAGGCTACCTATATTATTATAGAAAATATTATATATTGAAATCCATACAGTCACGGGTGCGGTGGCGCAAGAGGTCCTTGCGTGCGTCAAATATCCTTTTGTACGCAATATTAATATTGGTGGCACTTGAACTTTTTAATATGCACCATAAAATGGTGTGTGTTTATTGAAAAAGTCATTTTGAGTTTTCCTTGCTCGAGTGAGAGTGCGCAAGTGCGCGAATTATATCGAGGTGTGCGTTTATGTGGTTTATACGAACACTCGATTACTTCCATATTTTGAGTTTTCTTTATTGGCAAATTTTCACCACATGTGGCCAAAGTGATTGTATTGCAATTGCACGCAAGAGGTATTGCCTTATGCATTGAGAGTTTCTAATATTTTCAATATAATTATTATGTAGGCATGTTCTTAGTCTGCAATATAGTCAAGTGTGGATTTGATCGCTCTTTTTTAATAACCGGCACAGCGGTGGTATGTCCTAAGAGACTATATTTATTAAAGTACATATTATTTTTGAAGAGTTAATATAGGTAAATAACAATATTTATGGAATGCATAATCACTGTCAATGTTTTTATTCAGGGGTGACGAGAAAAATCATTTAAATGATGAGAAGAATAAGTCATTGAAAATATTGGTATGCAAATTACACAAGTTTTTCAAAGAATAGCCAATATTTTTATTCAATAAAATCGCCATACGAAATCTTAAATTATTTTTAACAATTGCCGTTCTTCTTGTGTATTTGCGGTTCATTGTATTTAATTGATGCAATTATTCTTTGTACTTTTGTTAACTATTTAGTTATCTTTTCAGTACCACAAACAGACGCCTACTTGGTAATTCGCAATTTCACCTCTGAATATAAATCAATTTTTAAGAAAAAGTTTCACCATCTCAACTTAGACTTGATAACAAGTTTCAGCTTTCCAAACGTAATTAAAAACATTTCAATTGTTATTATTCGGTCCAAATGTACATTAACATCAAGATTACAAAATGGAAATGATAAATAACCATTATTATTTTTGAATAAATTTACAAAAATGAATATGAATGATGTTCTGTTTCTTCTATAGATGGCATAAATAAAACCCTAAAATGATTAAATTACATATATATCAACACTTAAATGACATTAATTAATTTCTATTAAAATTTGCATAATTTAATTATAATCTATAATCTATGTATAATTGTGAGCTGATGGTGGCATTAAATGCATGCCGTTTCACACCGGCTCATAAGCCGCGTGTCGCGCTTTCAGCACCTCCTAACTAAATTATTTGTTTGCGTGGAACGTCAAGCTTTTCTATATAATACATATATATTTATATAATTAAGCATTATATTACATTTAAAGAAAAGCTTTGCGACTATTTTATGTGTAATTATTTAAACTGGTATATACACTCATTATGAAGCAAATCACATTATATAAATAAATTTGTTTATATATAAAATATAAAATTTAAGCGTAACGCACATCGCTTCGCATGCATATTACACGATTATTACATACTACATGTATTTATTTACACTTATGGCTAATTACGATTAATGTGTGAAACGGATATAAATTTAAGCGTGAGCAGCATTTAGCGGCGTGTTTATTAATATTATTATTAATTTTGTATTTGTTTAACGGCTGTCCGTTCAGGTGAATTGTAAAATGTTTGGATATGGCTTGTGCGCGCGTAGGCGGACTGTTTGACATATAGACTGATTTTTTGTAAATTTATTATGAACTCGCGTAGTTAAAACAACATAAGTCAAAGTCTTTGGAATAATTATTAATGATGTGTATTTTGTATATATTACATAAGATAACTGTTTGCTATTAGTCAACCAAAGTAAGTAATAAGTAAATAAAATTACAATTTTACTGAATAATTTATTCTTGTTACTTTTGAAAATTGAAGAACTAGTTTCCATTTCTTTAGCCAGTTATCTGAGCAGAATTTGTAAATAACCTTCTATACACTATCTACCGATTTTGCATAAGTATACTAAACTAATAATTAAAATATAGTAAGTACATTCAAACATTATAAATCCATTTAAATGTGTGCTGTATTTATTGTCGTCTAATTAAGTTGCATAAATCATATTTTGACATTGAAATATAAAAACTGAACTAAAACCCATAAAAATGTGCTTAAAAAAATGTGAAAAATATATTATGTTTAAATTGACATTGAATTGGAATTCAGTTTGAATAAGCGAAAAAATTATGTCGATATGACGTCGTATTTTATCAACATTTCTCAAAAGTGTACCACGCATGAAAATTATAAATGGCGCTGCATCAAAGCTTGTACGAGTATATTTGATTGCGTTTGTATGCAGCAAAACAACTGTCATTTCGCGAGATTTTAATCAACACCTTCCGAGGAGTTGATTGAATGGCAAGTTATATTTGTTGTGTAATTTAATATAAAAATACATTATTTATATGTATCTTTTATGTTTAGTCACGACAAAGAATCAACATCTCGGAGAATGCGGTTGTTGATTCACATTGCCTCTTTTGAAAATGGACTAAGACTGGCACATTTGCAAACATTTTAATTAAATTAATAGAAATAACACACACGTCTAAAATAGATTTATATTATGTTGTGTGCCGTAAATGAATTTCAATTGTATGCTATTATTTGAATTAAATATCCAGTCAACACATGTGTTCAATGTGTTCCTGGGAAAGTAATGGCGGCGAAGTGCTTGCAACAAAAATGTGCTTACAATGTGCTTTATTGTGCTGTGCGATGTGAAGACAAAATTAAAATCAACATGGAGTTTTTGACATCGAATCTCGAATCAAAGCAGATCGACATGGATAATGGGGTAAATAGAAATTAGCTCTGCAATTTTTAATTGTCTTATTTTTCTAATCGGTCATTTATCAATATTTTGTTTCGGTGTTTTCCCAAATAGTCTTTTGATGATATATACTTAACATACTTTTCATTTGAATGTATCCCAAAACCCACTCTAACCCCTAGGTTCTGTGACTTGTCGCTTTTGTATTTCACTCTTTCATATCAGAGAGTTTTCAAATGATTTTCATGTGATTGGCACAATAACACTTTGGCTGAAATACAGTATAGCGCCAAACCACGAAAATAGTAGGATACAACGATCAGTCTCGAGCCCAATCTTGTCTACTCAGAGCTTTTTTACATCTTATTTTATGGCGATAATCTGTGTATAATTAGGCTTTTTGACATAAAAGGAATAAATTTCCCAATTCGGTTTGACCGATTGCTATGAAATTTTATTGGTATGTACAGCATCGATTAACTAAAATATTTTAATAATCCGCCTGTTTTTTCGTATCAAAATAATCGAAAAAATCCAGAACAATTATTCAATTTTCAAGAATTATTAAAATGCCGTTTAGCTTTTTGATTTTTGATTAGCCAATTGACCGGAATGATGGATACCGTCGACTAACTTTTTTTCGACATCGTAACTGCCTGTACAATAGAATTTTAAAGAGAAACAAAATTTAAAAAAATTATATTTATTTTTTTGTTTTTTAAATCTGAATGATTATCGACAAAAAATTATGGACAAATTAGAAAGTTAGGTCGAAATTGTTTGATAAACCCTTTATTATTTAGTCGGAAAAAGTGGTAGTGAGATTTTAGAAAAGGCGACTTAGCTGCTGTGAAAGGTTGTTTATTTGGTGGCAGTTATATTGAAGTCGACCGTCGGATAAAAACGGTTATAATAAATATACTAGTTTGTTTGTGTTTGTGTTTTGTGAGCCCAGCTAAATAGCCATAGCCGAATGGGTTAACGCCTTGGTATTTCTGAAATAGGTTATTGATTTGGAATAACGGAACATTAATGCCATCAATTAACATATACACACGCACCCTGCATAGAACAATAAGTGTATGATGGCGTTGATGATTCACGATTTCGAATATAAATAGCAAGACAGATTTCGGTGCATAGAGATATCTCATAAATATGCGCATTTGCGCATTTGTTAGAGTCGCCTGACCACTCGTGTGAACCCGTAATGTGCGGCATCGCACACTGGCCCTATGTCCCACAAGGGATTACAGGATCCAATGAAATGAGATGATGTACACTTATTGACAAAATGTCAAATTTCGTCAGTTGGCTTGACATTTGTTTTCAAGGGTGTTTACACACGATGTCAAGTCGTTGTCATATTGGCTTGACAAAACGCCCGTCAAGCAAACTTGCTGTATTGCCATTTACGAAACAATGAAAGATGATTTTTTAAAGGTATGTGAAAATAAACTATATATTTATATTTGAGCAAATATAATAAAATATTTTGATATCATTTTATTTGGTTTGATTTCATTTCGACCGATTTGACCGCATGCCGTGAAGCGGTCCAGCCAGTGGCTACACCTACCGGCATATAGTATTTGTCAAGTCTGTCTAGATAAAAACTGGCATGGCTTGACGGGTGTGTACACTTGACTTGACAATATTCGTCAAGTAATTTGAGCATTATTATTATTGATGTTGATGATCAACTATAAATAACTCCTTTAGATACGTGGTGCGCCATCTGTTGCGATTGCAACTTGAATAGTTCCGCCATTTTTTGACGTATTGACACATTTATCATTATATAGTGGCTTGTTCGACGCGTCATTTCAGTCTATTATGTGCCATGAATCAATTAACACCGATACAACGAGCAGAAATCATCGGCTTCTGTGATATGTCTGTCGGATGTCCACGGATGTACAATCGGTCATACCAAATCGTGACAAGATTTCCTTCGTATATGTCATCCATATGGTCAATGTTTAGACCACGTTGCGCTGCCAGTTCAATTAGAAGACGAATATATGTATATCAAACAAATGGTGAGTATGTCTCGGAGTAATCAATGCCGTACCTCTGTTGCTACTAACCGGTCCTTGTGACCTAAAACCGAACCATCGTCTCGCTCGCTCGCTTCGTTTTGTATACTGCGAATTTGAAGTCAATTCATTTTGGCCCTCACTACGAGCTATCATCGTCAACGTTGTTCAAACTGATTTTTGCTATTTTCGATTCCAGGAAAATGACGTCACGGCTGATGAACACTTTGCGTTTCGACGGATCAAAGCATCGGAAACCCTTTTGGGTGTTCGCGTATCCGACAAAGATCATTTCGGCAGCCTTTTTGTTCCATTTTAGAAGTTTAACTTTTGGCACATGAACCATAACACGGTTACCAAAGATAGCGTGGTCGATCACGTCGGCCCAGAACTCTTTGTCAAGTTCCGCGTCAGCCAACATGCATTTTGCCCGTTCAACGATCGATTCATTCTTTTGGCTATTCCATTTTGTTGTGGCGTATTCGATTCCAGCATCAGAGCGCATACCTTTTGTGAGAAGTCGTCTGTAATTGTTGCAAAATAACTTGCTCCACCAATCGATTTGGTTTCCATGGGTCCACACACATCCATGTGCAGCAATTCCAGTATGCCTTTAGCACAGCTGATACAACCATTCAATGATTTTTTAGGGCCACTGAAATCCATGCCGCTGCTCGCTGAATTCAATTTACACATGCCACTGTATCCTAAGTGACCTAAACAACGGTGCCAATTGATGAGATTATTTTTGGCCAGCATGCATCGAATTTGTCTGGCCTCGATTTTATGCTGAGTAATGCGCTAAACGCGATCACAAATCCAACAAGCTATAGCATGACCCGATGCGATGAATACAACTAGAACTACGCGCTTGCAACGACACCTAGCGAAAATACCACAAGACTTTTTTGACTTCTTATATTCGCACGTTTAATCCCTATTCTGGACATAGGGCACCATTTGGTGATTCGTTAATAAAACATTTTCGGCAGAACAAGTTATTAGCTAATTGCTGCCTAAATAAAAAAAAGTTGCATACCAACTTAAAACCCCCTTAAAATTGTCATAGGGTTTTTAGCCACAAAAACGAAGTACTGGGGCTGCGCCTCATAAAGTGCAATTCAGCCACGAAATCAATAGAAAAGAAAATACCTCGGTCCAGTGATAAAAAGATGTCCATTGGTCAACACAGGACCATATACACGTGGTCGAGAAAATTCGATGTCTTCCCAGTCGGAATTCCAGCCCACAGACAGGCATGTCGTTCAGTCATTTGCTCGCCATGACCGCAACACACGCGTCAGCTCTCAGAACCACCGCGTTGGATAGGTCTTATCACATGCGAAACGCGTTCATACAGAACAGTATGATGCAGTGCGTTACGAAGCGTTGCGTTGCGTTAACTATTACATATTTAAATTTGACAGCTGATAATTATTTTAATATATATATAATAACAATTTTATTTAATAAGCGGACGCATGCTTTGTTCTTCTTTTGCGAAATCGATTACAATGTTAGGATCGTCTTTGTTGTATTTAGATCTTTGGTCATTGCATTAAACGCATTGTTTAAGAGAACTTCAGCCTCATCATTTTCAACGGAACTTGAATTAGTGCCATCACTTATCTTTTGGTTATATACAATGTGTTTCTCCTCGATAAATCACATCATTGTCATCAACTGAGTAGGAAAAGTTCAATTCGTTGCCCCGGTACAAGTGCTGGTATGGATCCTTGAGCTCATGATTAACTGACTTTTTCTCTTCTTTCAAATAGAACAGTTCCTCTTTTTCAACGACAATGTCTTCGTTGTCCGAATACTCTGGGACGTTTTTCTCACTTGCAAGCGTTGATGAAGAAGACGCTTCTATTTAGAATAGAACCTCATTTTTCTTCGATTTCATCATCATCCGAGTCCGTGTAGAACTCTCGTCTGAGCTGATATCTGATCTAAAATCTGAATCCATGACAAAATCCGAATCATCCTCGTGCGAAGATTGATCCGTATCTGATTCTACCAAGAGAATTTTCTTGCGTCGTCGGCGCAATTTAGCTAACTTCTTCTTCTTGGTTGTTGCCAACGAGTCAACGCCACTGCTGCCAGCGGTTACTAATACTCCACGGTCGTTTTTCTCTTTACCGGATGAAGAACACTGCGATTGACTTGATTGAGTTTTAGGTTTTGTATAAACTGAATCTGCCGCTTTAACAATTTCAATTTGGCTTTTAATTAATCTGCTTGTTCTGACTATGGTTCGTCTGGTTACACTGATTAAAAATATATCATCATAATACTCCTTGAATCTAGCCTGTCGTTTTTCTTGCTTTGCAATGGTCACTCTTCCAAGTTCACGACGAGTTCAGAACAAATGACTACCATAAACGCAGTTTGCAGATATGTATTTAATTGTTATTATTATTATTGCAAATAATAATGACACATGAAACAAATTCAATCTAAATTTGAATTTAACTTTGATTTGACAGCCGCAAGCCGCTACTCTCAAAGAGAGAAAGCATTTTTTGCGCGTTTGACCGCAACGCGCAAGCAGATATCTTGACACGATTCGTGTTTCGTGCACACATCGCAGCGTTGAAATGCTATTTTTTCGTACGAAGCGTTTCGTGCAATGTTTGAGCCCTCAACACTTCGTAACCCGATTTTCGCTGTATCCGTTTGGCCGGTGGCTGCTATTTGTGGTCAATGGAGTCGAGGCATCATCGATATGATTTGTCACGGATGGTTCGCATGCTAGATATAACCAGCCAACTGCCTCTTGTACCCTGTCTCCGTATTTTACCGTGTCGGAATCTGGGACGACACGATTCGCCAGCAGATTGGCTCCACGAAATTTTCTCTGCCTTTTCTCTTGTCGAACTGGATGGAATGGATATTGCCATTCGGATTTTTTCTGCTTGTTGCACGAATTTCGTATCGATGGAAAAATGACGATCTTTCTATCTCTCCAAATTTTCTTTTTTTATTATTGGGCATATTTAACAAAACACTTATTTTTCTTTATACCTATCTTAGAGCAGAACACCCTGTATATAAAATTGCCCTCACTCCATTAAGTGATCTGTGACAATGATTTTTAATTAAATTTTATCAATCACATTTTATATTATATTAAATACAACGTAATACCAGAGCGATTAGCTCTATTTAGGACAAGTATATGTCCAAAACCAGATTGTGCCTAATTCCACAAACTGTTAATTATTCTGGCGTAGATACGCTTCGAGATTGATAATATATGTTCATGCTGTCTAAATGTCTGTGTAAATACTACGCACATTGAATATACGCATTTGTATATATAATAATCTATATATTATTAATATGCAAGTCATTTATCTGTGATAGTTAACACGAACTTCCGTCTTTCGAAAAAAAAACCTTTCTGTGAAATGTTATACAGATTATGTGTATTTATTTGAAATTGGAAATGGATAATTTGTATAATTATTTGCTTTTTGTATGATTCTGACGAACTTGTTGATAAAACAAAGTAGATAGAAATGTTATCACATGAATTATATAACATTTCTTAGTTTAGCAATCAAGCATTTTTAATATTAATACAATGACGACAATTCATTTTGACTTTTGCAAAATGAATGTTGACGAGTGCGGAGACTTTGAAAACTGTTAGATTTATATGCGTGTGAATTGATGCGTACAAATCTGACAGTTGTAAAAGTCTCCGCACTCGTCAAAATTTATCAATATATGTCATTAAAAAATGTAATTAATCAATAACATATTCTTCTGCAATGATCAAAAATTCGTATATATTCATTTATTGCTGCAAATTTCATTAATTTTCTAGACTTTGCAGTAATATGTTGGTAGAAGAATTAAAGAACATCATCTATTTGTGGTATTTGCATAAGGATGAAGATTTCGAGTTGACCCCATTACATAATCAGGATGACATCGGACTCGAAATATATTATAAGAAAGATGCTGATGAAGTAAAAGGGAGTTTGGAAGGCAGTAAATGAAACGGCACCGATGAGAAAGCGCTGACGACAATTGCTTTAAACATCGATGATAATCAGATTCAACATATTCGCAATTGTGTGACGGCAAAGTATAAGCCTGGAATGCGTTAAAGGATTTTTACGAAAATTATTCGCAAAGCAATCGTGTTCGTATTTTCCAAACGATCATGAGTCAACGATTAGAAGAGGGTGGCAATGTCGAAGCGCACGTTACAAAAATGAACGAGTTGTTCCAGAGGTTTTTGGTGCTCAGTGACGAGATTAAACCGGAATTGTTCATGAGTGCAACGCTATTGGGTTCATTACCGCCGAGCTATATGATAACATTATTATTGCACTACAGGCATGTAATGAAGATGATATAATTATTAATCCATCATTTTGAATGAATGAAAATTAAAAAAATGTTGAACTTAACAACATCAGAACCAGAAAATCAGTTATTGTTGTTTGGATCGATTTACTGAATTTTATGCGAATCATCGAGATACCATTTCAGTCGCAAATGGACAAAAGGCAATTACTAGACTGGAAAAGGCACAATTCGCGTAGACAGTAAAAATAGAAAATGTTTTGTATGTGACAAGTATCAAAGGAAATTTGATTTCAGTTAAGCGTCTCGATGATAAGAGCCATACTGTACACTTCAGTGGTCGGAGATGTGAAATATCGTATGATAATACGTACATTACAAGGGGTGAATCGAAACCGAAACCGAAGCCGAATAAGATGTGCGCATTTGAAAATGCAACACGAAATTGTATATACGAATGGCATAGTGTGACTTTGAGGAAGTGAAGACATTGGCAAACGGACGACTAGTGGATGGAGTGATGTTTGGTGAATGCATGCGAATAAATTGAATTGTGAAATTTGTCTATAATGAAAAATGTCTAGAATCAAGTTCCCACAAAAGACTGAAATTGGTTTGGTACACAACCCAGCATTGGACAATTTAAGTGGTCTGGTGTTATGTATTCACGCCAGATGAACGAAGACGAAAAATTGATGAGAAGGCGATTGCTGCGGTAATGGTCGTATATGATTTAGCATCGATGGCCTATGGATGCTATGTACCATCAAAGAATCAAGTCGTCATCAGTCGCGATGTAAAATTCATTACAACGGACAGCGAATGGAGTGAAGAAAATAACAGTAAACGACAATTTCATCCGCTATGATGAATGAAATAAAGAACAATATAGCAACGCGAGTGGCAATAAGGACAACCATAATGTCATTAGCATCGAGGAACAAGGTATTGCAGACACAGCTCAGATTTCGCCCAAAAGATTGATCGAACATGCTTATATTGCTGCAAAAAAGAAATAGTTTCAAAAAGGTTATAATGATGCAATTTTAACGAACAAAAAGGAGCAATGGATTTCGGCAATGCAAACATGGGATCTGATGAAATTGCCGGATAATCGCCGAACCAGACGAAGGAGAAATTCACAAATTCAAGGCCCGACTCTGGGAACTGATAATGACCAGATTTTTGCTCGTTAAGGAACATTTAGAGTTTTATTGGAAAACCTCGATGCATAAACGGCGTTTCTGAATGGTACATTGAATGAGACTATTTATATGAAACAGCCCGGTTTCATTGTAGATGGTATGGAGGATCACGTTTGTCTATTGCGGAGGTGTTTGTATGTACTCAAGCAATCACGCGTATTTGGAATCAGACAATTCATAATATATTGACTGAGTTCCATGCTTATATGTACTAAATATTAAAGGTAAATGTTGCTACACTATAATATATGTCGACGATATACTGCCAGCAAACATATAGTGAGCTGCTGGTTGAATGCGAACAGATCCTGTCGTCTAAATTTAAAATCAAAACTATCAAACTATCTTTAGGAATGCATGTAGATAATGACTCGTTCGGCAACTTTAACAACAACATCAACAAGTATTGCTCAACTACTCAGAAAGTCTCTCAGTCGAATCAGGAGGATTGGAATGAGGCAAAATGTGTATTAAAATATTTGAAGGGAACATGGATCCATGAGCTGGAGTAGCAAGAGACAAACGTGTGATGCATTTTCCTCGACGGAGGCTGAATTTATTGCTTTGTCTGTTCTTTGTTATTGACAGAACCAGAATTTATAATGTTTTCAGAAACAAATTGCTTACAAGAGTTTATCTCGTACAAGCTGTCTTCATAGCGGAGAGGTAGCTGAAATTCCTCCCCTTTCCTGACACTATATGATACAACAACACACAACAACAACACAAATATAATATATTTTTTATTGCTGTGCCAATCTTGACATCTTCTTCATGTTCTAGGCAACATTCAAAGAATCGTTCTACATCGTCTTTTATGTGTTTAGTTTGTTTTCCCATGAATATTGAGACGCAGTTAGCCACTAATTTTGTCTGTATTAAAATCTCTAGCTATTGTAAAATTAGAGTCAGATAGATCCTTTGAGTTCTATGAGCGATGTTTCCAACTATCGTGGTGTGGCAATACTCCCAACTGCTGCAAAGTTGTTTGAACAAATGGTCTGCGATGTAATAACGGAAAGAATGAGAATGATCTAAAGATATTTTATAAAATTGATGATCCTTCAGACGTTTTGAACTTGCAACGAGATTTAGACATGCTCTCATTATGGTCTCAGAAAAATTGCCTTTACTTGAATATCAGTAAATGCAAATGCATGAGTTTTTTCCGTAAAGTTAATCCGATTTTGTCACAATATTGCATTGAAGGAGCTCCTAGAGAGAGTTCAAGAAATGCGTGATCTCGGTATTCTCTTTGACGTGAAATTGTCTTTTATTCGACACATAACCGT